>PVJH01013274.1:37512-61190 GCA_004026705.1 Nesogale talazaci
CCCGCCCCCACCGCGGGCCTCTCGCCCACTACCTGAGGCTGCGGCTGGTTCCCGAGCGGCGCGATGCTCCTCTGCAGGACGCAGCCAGCGGCCGGGAGCCCTTGCGACATGCCGGGCGCTCCTCCGGCCGGGCCCGCCCCGCGCGCAGCCTCGCGGAGGAGCGGCCGCCAGCCCGCCGCGCCCTGCCCCCGGCGCTGCGACAGGGACTCTCCCCCGCGGGGCATCCTCGCCCCCGGCACCTGCCGGCCGCCCGGCCCCTTCCGCCCCGCCCCCGCGGGCTTCCTGCTCCCGGGCTGGGCCGCGCCGCTCAGCCCGGGGGCTCCCATCCCCCTTGCGGGGCCCCCAAGGCCCCGCCCCCCTTCTCCCACCCCCGCCCCATTTCCTCCCCTCCGGCCCTCGCGCCGCGCCTCGGGGTCCCAAATCCCACCCCTGTGGCAGCTTAGTGGAAGCTGGGGCCCTGCGCTTAGTGGAAGTCACGTGTTGGCCCCCGAAACCCCGGAGGGAACGCCAAGCCCACCCACCGGAGGCGACGCCGTCCTGGGGGTGGGGGTGGGGGGTGGGAAGGTGTCCCCGAGGCGCAGCGCTTTCTCCGCGGCCCTCCGGCCACCCTGGGGGAATTTGGGTTGAGTAGCAACCCAAAACACGTGGGTGGTTTTTTTCCCGGTCCTATGGTCGCATCTTCCCCAGCATCTGCCCTGCCGCCTGCCCTCGCCCCCTCCCTCCACTCCCGCGGTCACGGTCTCGGGGGACTTTCTCCGAAGCCTTCAGGCGCCCTGGCGCCCGAGGTGCTACCCTCCCTGCTCTCACTCCTTCCGCGGTCCTCGCTCCCGGCCCGGAGGTCGCACCAGCCCCGCCGAGCTGCTGGGAGGGACCGGGCCGGTGAAGTCCCGGTTGGTCCGGGAGAGAAACAGTGACAGCGACCACGTTGGACGTCACTGCCGACAGATTTGGGGATCTGGAGCCGCCATGTGAAGGTTCACTGGACCAGATCCTCTTTCTGCGCAGGGCTCGACGTGGTCAGCCAGCGTCCCCCCTACGGGTCAGGCCGCTTTCACGCCGCGGCCGCACTGCGAATGGGGCCGGGGTATGCGGGGCTTCCCCCGCCCGGCGTCTGCGCGTTACAAACATTTCCGAGTCTAGACGAGATGGTACGTGGTCCAGCGAAGAAAAAAACGAGCGGTTAGGGGTTGTGGTCTGGCTGCTGCGAGCGCCAGGAAAGAGAGAACCGCGACCCTGGGGGTGAGGGGTGTGTGTGTGTGTGTGACCGGATCCGAGGGTCAGAAGTGCTTTCCCTGTGAGTTCGCTTAGGCTTCGTGGGCAGCAGGTCGCCTGGGGTCAGACGCCCAGCCCGGGGCAGCCAGGTCTCACGAGTATGAAGCTTGAAGACGTGGCTTGGGTGGACTTAGCTGCCTGGTCTCCCGCAGCAGAGCAAATCCGAGAAGCGCGTCTGAGCTGGGACTGTGCACGAACGCCCGGAGAGGTGCCAACCTTACCAGGACAGAGATGGGCGGACGCAGTGCTTTGGGGGCACAGTGCCACAAGACTGCACAGGAGCGAGGGGTGCATAGCGTAGCGCAGCCACGTCTGCCCTGGGGCTGCCACCTGGATGACGCTTCTCACTCCCCGCCATGTATTTCATCTCTCACCACCGCCCGTGTGCCCGTGGCTATGACTTTTGTATCCCACAAGCTTACACACAGGGTGCCTTGCACAGCGCTCCGCATACAACGGATCAGTTCTTTTTTGGATAAGTGAAACAATAGCTCAGCTAAGAGCCCACACGTTTTGAAACGGAAAAGGGCCCCAGCAAGATAAGAGAACTTTGGGGGCAACGTGGTCATTCGTTTTGAGAGAAGTGCTTATGAATAGAAAGGGAGAGGTAAGGCAGGGACATTTCCCTTTCTGGTTCCTGTCTGCTTCACCATACCACAGCCGCTGTTCCTGGGGCTCTGCCTACAACTGTCAGTCCCCAGGGAGCCCGGAGTCGGACTGCAGCACACAAGAGCTCTTCGTGTCCTACTCTGGGCAAGGAGAGCTTCCAATACCTCTAAAGAAAGAGTCTTGATGAACTTCAACTTTAACGACCCCATCCAATCACTCATCACAAGGCATGGAGTATTGGACAAGGTGGTGAAATCAGGAAGGTGAAGAATTCGATTTGCACTGAAGTTCTGGGAATAAAACAACAAGGAGAGAACTTTCTGAAGAACCCTGGTGATCGTGGGTTCAGCGCAGGCTGCTTATAGGAAGGTTAGCTGGTTCAAACCCACTCTTGCAGAAGAAAGGAGATGCTGTAAATCCTGTACTATTGGATGGTGATGAGTGGGAATGGACTTGCCAGATGGGGGCGTGGGTTATTAGTTGGGGACGAAATCACAACAGAGATCTGAACTATGTACGAATGCTAAATGGTCTTAGACAATAGGATAGCCAGAAATAAAAACAAAAGACACCATTCTATTGGGACAAGCATTTACAATTTTTAAAAATGACAAAGGGTTACAGAAGGAACCATGGAAACACAGGGAAGAAGTGGACTTAGTGCTGTTGCCTTGTAGGAATCGCAATTAAGGACAGGAAACAAACTGTAGATGAGCTGTTGGATGAAAAGCAATTTGCTCTGTAAACCACCCAATTCACAATACATATTTTCAATGACGGAAGTGTTAAAATCTCTATTCAGGTATATTTTCAGCTCAGAAAAGAAAAGAAAAAAAAGATATTGGTAAACACACAAAGGTCAATGGTTCTGACCCAATTGCATCTGCAAAGAGAAAATATTTTAAGGAAATAAAGAAAAGCATATTAAAATCTAGAGCACTTGAAATATCAAATTAGCAAATTCAAAAACTGTAATATCAAGTGCTGGTGAGTGTATTGAAAATATGACTCTCCGATTTCCCGAGTAGCATTACAAATTGGTGCAAACCGAAGGGAAAGCTATCTTATTACCCCTTCCAAAGGAGTCTGAAGACAGTTGAAAACTATAATAGAATTAGATCATTTTCTTTGTGGGTAGGGCTCTTTTTGAAATTACATTTAAAATTTTTCTATTTATGAACAGTATTTCCTTGCTTGGTGCTGACCAAATAGGCTGCTCTTCCTTTCATGTCATATTTCTGTCGTATAGTTTGGGTTTATCTCCATTAAGTCAAAAGGAGAAAGAAAAATGAAAATGAAGAAAAGAGAAACAAGAACACGCATGGCAAAGGTCTTCATTTGCTTTTTCTTGGACTTTTTCCCCCCTTTAAGAGAAATTGTTTTATACGATTTGGCAATTTCTTATTAATACCACAATGACCCTGGATTACATCTGTGGGGACCAGGAGAGGAGGTGCAGAAGAAGATTACAGCTCAGCAGCCAAAATTTTTGGTGATTCACTTCACAAGAAAATAGTTCTTCATGAAAGCATGACTCGCTCAAATGCTAGAAAAGCCAGTCACCTTTGCTCTTGGCTTCTGGGGAAACCGGCCTTTTGGTAAGTGTACAATTCAGTCACTGTACTTCCACGGCTCTTTCTCAGAAGGTGGTGCTATAAGTTTCTGGTGGAACTAGAGGCCAGAGCATTTAAGGCAGAGACCACTATGTTTATTAGAAGTTAGCCATTGTGTTCTAAGCACTGGGAGACAGCCATGAACAAAACAAAGGCTGGCACCTTCAGCAAGCTAACCCTCCTGAGAACCGGACAATGGTGGTTCGTCCTGTGGTCAGAATACAAAAGTAAGAGGGAACAACAGTAGAAGAGTTGGGGTGGGTGAGGACTACACTGTAAAATATGGAGGTCAAGCAAGGTTTCCTGAAAAGAGGTAAGCAAGGAAATCATGGGAACACTGGGTGGAGAGAGGGCCCAGTGGCATGAATGACAGATGCGTAGGCCTCTGAGACTCTGCCTGACCAAGTCCAGAAACCAAAGGTGGCTGACAAGGCAGGATTGGAGCAAGACCAAGGGGACTCCAAGAGATGAAGGCAGAGGCGCACGATTGCTAGCTGTACGGCTTCCCAGAATATTCCAACTGCTTAGTGCGCTAACTCATAGCAACATGAGTTGCTCTGAGACAGGAACATATCCCATGCTGCCTGACACTCATGGGGGCTGAAAAAGAGACCAGGGTTCTCATGTCCAGTAGTCAGTCTGTGGAAATGCCCTGCAATCATCATATGCACACAATTTCAAGCAGAGGGTTCAGTTCTTGTTGATGTCTAATGCATAGTTGATGTTTTGCGAGAAACTGTGCCATTAGTATTTGCGATCCTACCTGGGGCATCTGTGGTGGGCAGGCATCAGAGGAGCTTCAGACAGATTAAGACAGACTAGAAAGCTCTGACGAAGTAGACCTGACATTTTAGCTTTGAAAATTACCCCATGAGAACTCTATGTCTCTGATCGTGCAACTCTTTTAAATATGCTTTAGCCATTGAATTGTATGGCATCTGAATTATATGTCAATAAAACTGTTTGAAACTCAAAAAAATCTATGGCTAGCCACAAAATATTGTTCCATATGGTGCTGGAGGGTGAGACTCTTGGTTGGAAAATAAAAAAAAAAAAACCAAACCCATTGTCTTTGAGCTGATTCCCACTGACAGCAACCCTCTCTGGGGATTCTGAAGAAGTACATTTGCATAGGAACAACAGCCTCCTCTTCTTCTTGCAGAGAAGTTGATGGGCTTGAACTGCTGCTCTTGCCATTAGAAGGCCCTAAAAATATACAACAAAGAACTCAAAAATAGGGGTGAGCATGAAAATGGTGCAGGAGTGAGCAATTCAATCATTGATCTATATGAAATCATCATGAGTCAGAGCTGACCGGATGGATGGCAATAAAAGTCTCCGTGTTCCCTTCATCTATTCTACTTCCATAGCAATTTCTATAAGGCTAATAGAAACACTTTCTGGAGTAAAACTGCTTATATTACTGGATATGGCCTGTCCAAAGAAGAAAGATAAATGCCTGACCCAAGATTTGTTTGTAAGAAACTCTCGTGGTGCTTTGGGTTAAGGCTACCAACCTCAAAGTCAAGGGTTCAATTTCATTAGCCTGCTCCATAGGAGAAAGAGGCCATTTGCTCTCTTAAATCGGTCATCTCAGAAACCCTATACAGGAGTCACTCTGAGTTAGCATGAGTTCTGTGGTCAAGGACTTTGTTTATCGACAGCCTTTGTCATCTCTAAATTCAATTTATTTATTAAAGAACTAAGAGAACAAGTATATAAAATAGATGAAATATTAAAAAGAGAGAGAGAGAGAGAGAGATCACCAGAAAGAGCTTGTTTCCTTTCATGTAGAGTACATCGGGGGAATTCGTACTCATTGAGGCAAGGTGAAGACACTCTGCCCCCAATATAAGCAGACAGCAGCGATGCAAGGAGAGACCTCTGCCCTGATCCATAAAGAATTATGAGTATGAAATCTCTCAGGGAGAACTGGGGCTAGGTGAGAGAGGGAAGGTGTAGATTTGGACAGAGCATGCATGCAGCCATGGTAACAGATCTACATTTCCAGATCCCTAGCTCTCTGACCAACATTTCCAAGAAACTCATGCACTGGAAACTCAAAAAGCTCCATGTGCAAGCGGTGGTGGGACTGAAAGGTGGCGTGCAGAAAGACATACTGAGCCCAACTGTGCTGGCTGAGTAAAGCTGTCTTCCTTCTCAGAGCTTCTAAATAAAGAAGAAAGAAAGAAATCACAGACCCCAAATTTGTGTGTAAGAAGCTCTCCTGGTGCTGTGGGTTGGGTTAAATAAAATTCTGGTCTGATCCTTTAAAAATAACTTTAAAAAATAAAGATAAAGAGATAAAGGCAGGCAATAAAATCAATACATTTTTGATCCCCCAAAACAAATTATAATTAAAATATCAGATTTACCAGAAGCAACCATGCACTGATTGCATATCATATCTATGTCACACGGAAGTGATGGACGAAACCTTGGTGTGCTTGGTGACGGAGGAATGTGGGAGGGTGGATCAGAGGCACACACAGGCCGACATTCACAGTACTGCTGCTTGGACCTCAAGTAGTGACATTGATGAGGAAATACCAAACTCATGATAGGCCACCACCGTAGGACTATCTGTGGCACACTGGATCACAAGTGCCATTGTTTCTAAGAATGTTGAATCACTGGAAAATAAAGCAAAAAGTGCCCTAAAACATGCCAACTTATGCAAAATAATTTGATAGAGGTTTTTCTGAATCTGACAGCAATTCTTAAAAAAAAGTCCATGACATTGCTCAAAATTTTTCTGAACTTTAAAACCTGAAGTTCTTGACTCCAAAATTTAAGCATAAAAATTTTCTGAAATGTTCTAACTTTCTTTAACATAAAAGGCCCATCAGTCACACAGAAAGACTGGCTCATCTCTCTGTCCTCTCGGTAAGAAATGCCCATGTCCTAAGAAGAGATAAATAAAGATTACAAAGCCATGTAAGAGAAAAGCAGAATAGTAAGTAGCTATGCCCCAAAATTAATCAATGAAATGTTACTATCCTAAGCTTTTAAAAATTGTTTTTGTTACATCTAAACTTTAAAAATTTTGTCATCTGTGATTCTATGCTTTAGAATATGAACATTACTTATCTTTCTACTCGCAATAATCTTTATTTGGAAAATGAGGCTATTAAAAAAAGGCAATATTTTCAGAGGTTGGCTGCTGGGCTGAATGTAGGTGTAAAAAGGGGGCAGGGAGCATAATACCAAGGGCTCAAAAAGAAAGTAAATGTTTCAAAAATAATGATGACAACATATATGCAAATACACTGGATGCAATGATGTATGGATTGTTATAGGAGCTGTAAGAGCCCCCAATACAATGATCTTTTAAAAATAAAATGGGGAAAAAAATCCATCCCCACCCACCATCCCGCAAAAAAAAAAAAAAAGGAAGCGTGAAGAATGATGGTATTTAGGGCCCTAAGCACCTGAAAGAAGGGACTGTGCATTAACAGAAATGAGAGGCTGTGAGTGGAGCAGTTCGAGGCTGTTACTGGAAGTTCTGCTTTGGACATGTTACATTTGAAATACCTAATACACATTCTGGTGGCATGGTTAGGTAAAGGTTCTATTAACTCATCAGTGGCTTTGAGAGACATATGAGTCCGTCTGCTCCGTGGCGGCAGACAACCCATAGATAAGGATTAGAGTCAACAGGAGACAGTGGGTTTGGCTTGGGTTCGCTTACCTCCAGAGGAACCCTGGAAGCACAACAGTGAACCCAGCTCTCAGAGAAAGACAATGAGAATGCACCCAGATGCTTTCTAGAAGCAAGATCTGGTAGGTCAATTTATTTCCCTATAGCTCACAGCATAGGAAACCCGATGGGGAAGTTCTACCCTGTCATATGGGGTTCAACAATGAACTGGAATCGACTCAAGGGCACTTAACAACACAACATACATCCAGCAGATGTGGACCGTCGAGTTAGAAAATGATGACCAGTGACTTAAAGAGACACCTGAGTGGGAACATATTTTTTGAAGTCATAGCTTTTGAAGCCATTGTGCAGAAGACATCTAAAGCCGAAGGGTCACTGGAGTCAGAAGCCTTGGTTCAGAGAATGAGCCCTGTGTGCTGGACCTGAGGGATTTGAGCTGAGGAGGAATCACAAAGACCCCTGATCACTGAGGTGGGAGGGGGAAAACAGGAGTACAGATGACCTGGAAGCCAGACCTGAGAAGTAGCTCAGGTAGCTCTGAGCTCAGTAGCTCAGAAGAGGAGTGGGGTGCAGCTGTATCAAAAGCCCAGAGGGCACAAGGGGAGAACAGAGACCCAACCATCGCATTCAGCCAAGTGCAGTCAGTAAGAGTAGCTTTGTGTAATGGCACGAGTACAAGCCTGATCTGGAGGACGTTCCAGAAATAGTAGAAGGGAGGGAAAACATGGAACAAAGCTCAAGAAATAAAAAGCTTACTGATTCAACAGGGAATGATGGGACCCCTGAGATTATGGCCTTTCCAATGGCTCAACTACCCGACAAGTTCTAGATAGGCTGATATGGTGAACAAACCCCCTCGGGGAGTGCATACTCCTGAGAACATCAGTGAGATGGAAAGGGTAGTATTTGTCTGGAATAGAGCTCACAGGCAGGCAGGGCCTGGAAAAGAAAGGTGAATGGGAATCATAAACACAGGGAGGAAGTGGAAAGAGTGCTCTTACATTATGGGGGTCACAATCAATGTCAGGAAACAAAAGGTGTCCAAATGGTTGAATGGAAAGCCAGTGTTCTGTAAACACCCCCACATCACAGTTAACCATTAAAAAAAAAAAAAAGCTATAAAAAGAAAAAAAATCCTGTAGCCCTGGGTAATGCAAATGAGGAAGTGCTCAGCTACAAACAGAGAAGTTGGTGGTTCAAAACCAACCAGAGGCACCTTGGAAGAAAGGCATGGTTATCTACTTCCGAAAGGCTCTGGGGTCAGCATGAGCTGTAATCAACTGGACGTTTGTTTATGGTTGCAGTTTGGCTTAAGACAAACAGCTATTTCGAGGCGTTTTGCTAGAAAAAGAAATAACAAAATAAAACCATTGAGGGAGGAACGGGCTCCAGGGCTTTTGTTTTGTTTTCGTGTCAAAAGATGGATGACGTCAAGGAAGGGAGGAACACGTGCGTTTGCTAAACGGTAAAGATCCAGGACAGAGGAGGCACGTTTTGGAGCAGGCCAGTGGCAGTTCATGCAGAGAGGTCTTTGGGAGAGCCCAAAGAAGTTTCTGCTCACCACAGGGAGAGTTCGTGTGCATCTTCATCTCCAGAGGGAAGGATGACTAAGTGCTGGCAGGTGCAAGGGGCCGGCGCTGTGGATGCCGTTGACCCGGTTCTGACTCATAGCGACCCAGTGTACAACAGAAAGAAATGCTGCCAGTCCCGCACTGTCCTCACAATTGTTCTGAGGCTTGAGCCCATCGGGTGCAGCCCTGGTGTCCATTCTTCTTGCTGAAGGGCTTCCTCTTTTTTCTTGTCCTGATACTTTATCAAGCATGATGTCTTTCTCCAGGGACTGCTCTCTCCTGATAACGTGTCCAAAGTACTAGACAGGCTCTAACCACCCTTGCCTCTCAGGAGCATTCTGGCTGACAGATGGGTAGATGTCCACCCTCAGAAATCTCTATGACCTGGTGGCCAAAAGATCATAGTGATCTGAAGGCTGAATTTAAGATTTTGTACCCACCAAATAAATTTCTGCTTCACCCATCCTGAGGTGTAAACATCCTGGACTCAGCTGTTCGAAGGGTCCTGACGAGACAGTGGCTTTGAAGGAAGAAAAATGCAGAAGAGTGTGTGTAATTCTCTGTTGGCTCTTGTGCAGGGGACACTGTTTATGCGCATGTTTGTAAGCACTTGGTATTTGGACGGCTGCAAGGGAAACTGGTTTCAATGGTTGCACTCAGGAAGGGGAAGTGGGTGGCTGGAGGTCAGGGGAGGGCCGGGCATTCACTTTTCTTTTGTACCCTTTTGCGTCTTTTTTGAGGGGTGCCATGTGCATAGATTATCGATTCAAAATAGATTTAATATTTAATACAAAGAGGCTTTGTGCTTACTCTATGAGGGACTGGATATGGGGAAAGGATGAGGTAAATATATGATTGTTCATTTTTTTCTTTTGTCAAGAATGTTCTGTGCTGATGGGGGTCTTCTCCTTCACATGCATTGCTTCTATTTTTGTCTTACAATAATGTGATCTTATCCTTACCACCTTAGCACAGAGGAGTGATAGACAATGATCATAACTGATATAGGATGTCATAGGAGACGCAGGGGTGGGGGATGGGGCATGCAGAAAGAAAGGGGGTTTCAGGAGTGGATAATAGGGGAGCACTGGAACTGATCATGATTGTGCATCTCACATTGAAGATGATTTAACCATGAGGTGGGAGTATGCTCCAAGATAGGGGTGGTGGTGATTGTACAATTCCCCTTGATATGATTGAACAACTGAACTACCCAGTTGTATGATGTGTAAATTATGTGTCAATAAAACTGTTGGAAAAATTTTTCTGGAGGGGGGCAGGATCAACCGTTAAAAAAGTACACAGAGGCTGAACCCTTGTGGCGTAGTGGTTGTGTGTGGGACTGCAGCCCACAGGGTTGATGGCTCAAATCCAGCAGCAGCTCTCCAGGAGCAAGGCTGGGCTTCCTACTCCCACTAGGACAATGATACCACGCACACAAAAAAAGTACACAGAAATATATATGCACATATACCTTCTTTTTAGCTTGAGGCTCCAAGATGGTTCAGCAAGACACTGTTAAATTCTTCTTGTTTTTAATTCGGATGTTTTACCCATCACAGATTCTTTTCATCATTAATCTTACTTTTCTTATTATATGAAAATCATTTTTAGAGTCATCTTCTTAAGTGACTGAGATGGGGGTCCCTTTTGCTCCTGCCTCCAGTCCTGTTATTCAACAGGAATAGGTACCAGAATAGAAGGTAGTTAGCACCTAGCAGTCAGTTAGTTAATTTGGTACTCTTATAGTTTTATGATACATAGTCATAGATGGTAATAAAACCTAGACTATATTGAAAATTCTGTGGATGAAACAGAACCCTCATTATCAAAACCTCACACCGAGATAGCCAACTGAATTTTGACATCTATTATTTTCTCAAAAAAAAAAAAAGTAGTGCCAGTCTATTCACTGTTGCTATCGTTGCTAGGTGTGGTCAAGCAGCTTCTGATTCATAGCAAGCCTATGTACGACAGAACGAAACGCTACCCAGTCCTGCACAGCCCGCATCACCGGTGTCATGTCTGAGGCCATGGCTGCAGCCCTTGTCTCAATCCATGTTGTCTTTCTCTTTCCCTGACCTTGTCTTTCCCAAGAATAGTATTCTTCTCTAGGAATGGGTATCTCCTGGTAACATGTCCAGTACATGAGACAATCACCACACTCGTTTCTAAAGGAGCATTCTGACTGGACTTCTTCCAAGACAGATTCGCTCATCTTTCTGGCAGTTCATGGTACTTTCAATATTCTTCACCAGCACCATATTGAAATACATCAGTTCTTCCACCATCTCATTTATTCATTGTGCAGCTTTCACGAACATGTGGAGCTGTTGAAAATACTCTAATCTTGGTCAGGCATGCCTTAGTTCTTAAAGTGTCATCTTAACTCTTTCACAGAGAGGTCTTTTGCAGTAGATTTGCTGATACAATATATTATTTTATTTCTTGACCATTGCTTCCATACATATTGACTATGAATAAAAATAAAATAAAATTCTTGCCTTCAATCTTCTTTTTCTGTTTATCAAAATGTTGTTCATTGGTCCAGTTGTGAGGATTTTTGTTTTCCTTAAATTGAATTGCAATCCATACGGACGGCTGCAGTCTTTGATTTTTATCAAGAGCTCCTCATGGCATCTGCTATCACATGTTAAGCTGCTTTGTCACTTAGAACATCATAAACATTTTCCATGATAATAAAGATGTGCTATGTTAAATATGCATGCAGCTCCTTTCTAGATAATGCACTCTAGAATGACGATTAAACCACATTGTTAACAAATATCATTGTACTCACATACTTCTGCATTATTCTAATTGTAGCCTCAAGTTGAATTCCTTGGTAAAGAATTGCTGACCAAAGACAATATGGATACTTTCAAGGTATTTGACACATATTGCAACTAGAGTTAATAATTCTGCCAGTGGTCTATGAAAATTCCACTAGCAAATTAGGTCCTATTTTTAGGCTGCCAGTCTGCGTCAGGAATGAATTTGTTCCTCGGGTCATTTGCTGGGCCATTTGTTGGACTCCTGATAAAGGAGATGAAAACAGGAACAGAAAATTGTAAGCTGGGGTCTGGCCCAAGACAAAGCTGTGAAGGCTGCTATTAGTAACTTCCGTTCCATGGCTTCTTCTACATCTACTTCCTGAAGCTGTCTCTGTGGTGTCCAGAATCACCCAAACACCGTCAATCCATGCCTGCTCTCCCCGGAGACATCTAAAGTACACCACCTGGCTTCCTCCAACCAAAGGTCCCATCACGCAGAGCTTCTCTTCCTCCAGCCCCACCGCCAGCTCTCCGAGAGGAAACCTGGGTGCAGGTACTGCCATGCTCAAGACACTCGCCACTCTCTGACTGTTGGTGGTCTCTGATGGCTTGAGTGTTGCTGTGCTGCTGGAAGCCATGCTGTTGGTGTTGCAAATACCAGGAAGGTCACCCATGGTGGAAAGAACTCAGCAGAGCTTACAGATTGAGACAGACGGAGAAGAAAGACCTGGAGATCATCCACTTACCAAGATTAGTCAGTGACAAACATATGGCTCATACAGTATTGCTCAACATTTTGGCTGGCTTACTTGGGACACACCATCAAACCCACCCTGCCACCAAATCAATTACACCTCCTAAGGGTCGTGTTTGTATAGGGTTTCTGAGGCTTAATGTAAAGAAGACCAAAATTTACACAAGTGGACCAATAGGTAGCATCATGATAAATGGAGAAAAGGTTGCAGTTGTCCATGATTTTGTCTTGCTTGGATCCACAACCAATGTTCATGGAAGCAGCAATCAAGAGATAATTTGGGGGGGGGGGAGGGCATCACTGCTTTCCGGTGGTGGGAGTAGGAGGCCCAGCTCCACTGCTGGAATTGAACCTCCGTCCCAGTGGGCCGCAGTCCCGCGCACAACCACTATGCCACCGGGGGCTCAGCCCTTCAAGAGATATTTTTATAAATAGTTGGCCTCACGTTTTTCCTGTGGAGCAACTGATAGTTTTGAGTCACTGACCTTGTGGCTAGCTTACCTGACAGTGTCACCAGGGATTTTACATATTTTCTTTGATTCAAACTCATAGCAACAATATAGGACAGGGTAGAACTGTCCCTGTGGGTTTCCAAAAAAACTGTAATTCTTTAAGGGAGTTGTTGTTATTGGTTGTTGAGTGTCATCAAGCTGGTTCCGACCCATGGCAACCTTTCACAACAGAACAAAACACTTCCTGGCCATGCGGCATCCCCACATTGTTCCTGTGCTGGAGCCCATTGTTCCAGCCACCATGTCATTCTATCACTAGAGCCATCCCCGCCATCACTGCCCCTCTGCTTCACCAAGCATGAGGTCCTTCTCCGGGGACTGGTCTTTCCCGTCAGCATGCCCAAAGCCTGTCAGATGAAGTCTCGTTATCCGATAAGGAGCTCTTTGCCTGCACTTCTGCCAAGACAGATCAGTTTGCCCTTTTAGCGGTCCTTGGAACTTTCAATATTCTTCATGAGCATCATCATATTTCTTCAGTCTTCCTTATTCAATTTTCACAGGCAGATGAGGCCATGGAAAATAGTATAGCGGGGTTCAGGTGCACGCTAGTCCTCAAAGTAACGCCCTTGGCATTATAATACTCTAGCGATGCCTTGTGCAGTAGATTTACCTAATGCAATGCATCTTTTGAGCTTTGTGCTGCTGCTTCATTGATTGTGGATCCAAGCAAGATAAAATTATTGACAGCTTCAGTCTTTTCTCCCTTTATCATGATGTTACCAATCGGTCCAGTTGTGGAAAATGTGGTCTTCTTTGCATTGAGTCGTGATCCATACTGAAGACTGGAGTCCTGGCTCTTCACCAGCAGGTGCATCAAGTCCACCTCACTTTCAGCAAGCAAGGTTGTATCATGAACATTTTGAGGTTGTTAGTAAGCCTTCCTTCCATTTTAATGTCACGTTTTTCTTCATATAAGCCAGGTTCTCTGATTGTTTGTTCAGAATGGAGAATGAATAAGTATGGTGAGAGGACACAATTATGTCACACACCTTTCCTGATTTTAAACTATGCAGTATGCCCTGTTCTGTCCATACAACTGCTTCTTGATCCATGTACAAGCACAATGAAGTGTTCTGGGATTCCCATTCTTTTAACTAAGCTTAACCAGTGTCTTATGATCCACAAGGTTGAATGCGTTGGCCTAGTCAATAAGACACAAGTAAACATCGTTCTGGCTTTCTCTGCTTCTAACCAAGATCAATATGGTGTCAGCAGTGAGATCCATTGTTCCATGTCCTCTTATGAATTCAGCCTGAACCTCTGACAGTCCCCTGATAATGTACTGCTGCAGTCATTGTTGTAGGGCCAACAGTAAACTTTTCCTTGCATGTCATATCAATGATACGTCTCTAAAATTTGAGCCTTCTTTTGGGTTACCTTTTTTTGGGATGGGTTCAAATATTAATCTCTTCCTGTCAGTAGGCCAAGTACCTGTCTTCTAAATTTCCTGGAATAGATGAGTGAGTACTTCCGTGCTTCATCAACTTGTTGAAACATTTCCAATGGTTTTACATCAATTCTTGGAACCCTGTTTTTGGCTAATGTTTTCAGTACAACTTGAACTTCTTCCTTCGATGCCATTGTGTCTTGCTCATCTGCTACCTCCTGATATGGAGAAATGGAGACTAGTTCTTTTTGATATAGTGAATGTTAATTTTTTCCACCTTTTTTTTAAAATTGCTTTATGCTTGAGCATAAACAAGCAGCCATCTAGCTCAGGAACAACAAAACTCACCATAAAAGAAGCTCACTTGCCTGTGCAATCATGAGGTGCTGAAACAATCAAGTGTCAGGCATCAAAGAACAAAAATCAAAATCAATGGACCAATTGACTCCTGCTATCGCTGAAGACAAATGGATACAGAGGCAAACAGAGTAGAAGAAATGATGGTCCCCAGCTACCAAATGATTGAATGCCTGGAGTCTCAAAGACTTGAAGATAATTGAGTCCCTACTCAGCACAGAAACAGCAAAGCCCCCATGAAAGAAGCACACCAGCATGTGTGATCAAGAGGGACTGAAGGGAGCAGATATCGAGCCTCAAAGAACAAGAATCACATCATTACAAATGAGGGGGATAACAGGGTGGGGACCTAAGGCCCACTGGTGGGTAATTGGTCACCCCTTTACAAGGGAGTCACAGGGAGGAGACAGACCAGTCAAGGGGCAGCCGGGCAGTGATGATGCATACAAGTTTCCTCTAGTTCCTGAAACCTTCCTCCACTCCACCCCCAACCATCATGGTCCCAATTCTACCTTACAAATTCAGATGGACTGGAGAAGGTACAATAATATAGAGGAAAGCTGGAGATATGGGGAAACCAAGATGGATGGGTCCCTTCGGGCCAGTGGTTAGATTGGATATGCTGGAAGAATAGAGAGAAAGTGGGGTAGAGAGATGGAACCAACTGCAAGGATATACACACAAGCTCCTATTTGAAGGATGGGCATCAAAGGAATGGGTTGGGGGAGAGGTCGGGCAGTGTAAGATATGACAGAACAATAGCAATGTATAAAGTATTGAGGGTTGGTGGGGAGGAGAGAGCAGGGGAAGAGGGGAAGGGATGGAAAAACTAATACTAGGGCCTCAAGGGAAAAGGCAGATGATTGGAGAATGATAATAACAGTGGACATGTGAGGGTGCTTGGCACAGTATGTTTATTTATGTATTGTGAAAAATGATGTATGAGCCCCCAGTAAAATGATTTAACTATGGGCTGAGCCCCGGTGGCGTAGTGGTTGTGCGCGGGACTGCGGCCCACTGGGATGGAGGTTCAATTCTAGCAGTGGGGCTGGGCCTCCTACTCCCACCACCGGAGAACAGTGATGCCCCCCCCCAAAAAAAAAGATTTAAATATATATATATATATATATATATATATACACAATGTGAAATTAAATAGAATGTTAATATGCTTTATAACAATATGTAAATATTAAAATTGTGCTAGAATAAATATCATAGATATTAAATTTTAAAAAAGAGAAGGGAATGAACATCAGAATTTAATGAGAATGGATACAAGGGATAGTGTAAATGAAGGCAAGATAATAATATTAATATATAGTGCATGGAGAGCCAGAGTGGTGTGGTAGGGTGAGGGAGAAATTCGATAAAGGGGGGCTGATATCAAGGAGTTCAAGAAGAAAAGAAAGTGTATTGAAAATGATGAAGGCAGTAATTGTACAATTATGCTTGATCTACTGGAACTGAGGACTATAATAATATCTGTAAGAGCTTCTAATAAAATGTTAAAACAAAAAAAAACTGCTTTATTGGCACTTATTCCATATATTGCACATTTCAATACTTCAATCATATGCAGAAGAGTTGTACAATCATTACCACAATTTTAGAACACATTCTCTCTGCGACTCCCATCCCAACTTGGTTAAATCACTTTAAAAATGAGTTGCACAATCACCATAGGTACTAGTACTCCCTTCCCCTTGCAAATACTTTGCTGCCCCAACCCCCTAACCCTCCTTACCTCCCCCATAAACCCTCACATCAGTTCTTATCTCTATTCATCAATTCCTGTGCTTCACAAACTGCAATACCCAGCATAAACAATAAAAAACAAAAACAAGGGCTGAGCCCCAGTGGCGTAGTGGTTGTACGCGGGACTGCGGCCCACTGGGACGGAGGTTCAATTCCAGCTCCACAGGAGCAAAGGCTGGGCCTCCTACTCCCACCACCTGAGGGCAGTGATGCTCCCCCCCCAAAAAAAAAACAAAAAACAAAAACAAAATACGGTGATAAGGATATAATAATAACAATACTGAGATAAAAGTACAAATGAGTAAGAAAGAAAATACCACCATGAATATTTAAAAGGCCATGGAGGAAAATTTTCTCATGGAACAAGCAAGAAATACTTGCACCTAAAACAATTTCAGATCGGGTCAAGAGGGAGGTCAACTGATCAAGTATCAAGTTTAATCCAACATCATCATGAGTGCAATGATCTCTGTCTGATAGTACAGCTGTTCTAGACCTTACCCATGGGTAGTGGGGATCTACCAGTGGCTTGATCTGAGTAGATGGATTCTGCAGATGGATTCTGGGCTCCCAATGCCCTCCATAGCCTTCTGCAAACTGAGTGTTTGCAATTTGGTCTGATGCTTTTGCCTTTCTCATATTTGGATTTTGTTATTGTTGTCTTTGGATCACACAAACTGGTGTGCTTCTTCCTTGTGGATTTCGTCGACTCCTCGTTTAGATGGTTGCTTGACACTCTTCTGATTGATAGCCGGGCACCATCTGCATTCTTCACCACACTTTGCTGTAGCACACTTATCTTCAGTGATCATTACAGTGATCGTTACATCATTACATCAAAAAGGGCCGTGTTACCAGAAACACAGTAAGTGTTCTTGGATCGAGGCTAGAGTTAAATGATGGCCCGTACTCCATCTGCTTCTTCTTGGCATATGCATGACTCAGATACTTTGGCAGTTATATTATGGAAAATTCAAAACCCCGTAAGACCAACTGCCACACCAAGAGTAACAAATCAACTAGGAGACAACAAAAGACAAACATGCAAACAAAAACAAGCAACCTAAAGGCAGGAAATCAAAACTGCACAGAAAGAGAAAAGTAAAACACTGTCATTCATCCCCCCTGGGGTACTAGGCAATTGTACTTGCAACATCCATCTTCTTGCATCATTCAATGTTTATATGTGTGTGTGTATAAACACACATATCTATAAACACACACACACACACACACACTTGGGGCTTCATTCAATGTTTTCTTCAGAGAATTTTTCAAGACTGCCACATGAGGCTTGCATTTTTTCTTCAGTTCTTTCCGTTTAAGATGTTGAGCATGTTCTTCCCTTTTGGTGTTCTAATTCTAGGTCCTTGCACAATTCATTATAATATTTGACTTTATCTTTTGAGCTGCCCTTTGAAATTTTATATTCAGGTCTTTGATGTCATAATTTCTTCCATTTGCTTCAGCCACTCTATGATCAAGAGCAAGTTTCAAAGTCTCTTCTGGCATCCACTTTGATCTTTTCTTTTTTTTCCTGTCTTTTAAATGATCTTTTGCTTTCTTCATAAATGATGGTCTTGATGTTATTAGTGTTCAATGTAGCAAATTTCTTCTTAAGATGTTCTTGAAATTCAGATGGGATAGATTCAAGGTCATAGTTTGACCCTCTTGGACTTGTTTCAATTTTCTTCAGCCTTCTCCTAAAGCAGATGAGTAATTATTTGTTCCACAGTCAGCCCCTAGCCGAATTTTCACTGCTGATATTGAGCTTCTCCGTCATCTCTTCCCACATATATAGTCAATTTTATCTCTGTGTATTCTGGATAGAGAAGTCCATGTGTATAGTCACCTTTTGTTTGCTGAAAAAAGACATTTGCTATGAAAGTCGTTGGTTTTGTAAAATTCTATCCCTCAATCTCTTGCTTCCTTTCTGTCATCACATGTATATTTTCCAATGCTGTCTCTTCCTTCTTGTTGCCACCTTTTGCATTCCAATTGCCAATAATGATCAATGCATCTGGATCGTATGCTTTATCAATTTCTGACTGAAGTCATGGGTATAATTCTTCAATGTCTTCCTCATTAGCTTTTGTGGTGCATATATTTGAACAATATCTATGTTGATTGAATTTCCTTGAACGCAGATAGCTCTAATCCCATCACAGACAGCAGCATCCTAGTGCCGCAGGGCGGATTTTGCAATGTCCTTTTTTACAATGATTGCCACACCATTCCTCTTGATTGTTATTCCCAGTAGAGTAACTCTTGATGTCCTGACTCAAAGTGGCCAGTACCAGTCAATATCAACTCATTGATGCCTAGGATATCTGTCTTTATGCACCCCATTTGAAGACTTGCCATTTCCAAGACTTTCCACATTCCAAGTTCCAATCACTTGCAGATTTTTTGCAGCTGTTTCTGCTTGTCCTGAGTCATGCCCATTAGCAAATAAAGATCGCAAAGACTCCATTCCCATGGGCTTTAACAAACTCATTCAACTCCCTTGAGAAATCAGCTCCTTATCAGTCATATTTCAAGTGCCCGCCAACCAGAGGGTCCCTCCTCCAGCACTATGTCTGACAATGTCCTGCTCACACTCATTAGGCTATCCACATCTGACAATGTTCCACAGCTAGGTGTGAACTTTCAGTGGCTCCTTCCTCTCAAGTGGTGAGCTGAGTCCTTCATGGTCTGTTCTGTGTCTGGAAGGGCCACTGAAAGCGGTTCATTTTAGGGGACCCTGCTGGTATTTGAAATATTAGTGATAGAAATTCTCACATCACAATGACACCCAAGCCACCACAGTGCAACACATTGACAAACAAGTGGTGGCTACAGTAGGCGGAAGACTGATCAGAGAGACTGGTGGCTTCGAAGTGCAGCTCAACATGTATTCTGCTACACCACCAGGGCTACAGACTTCAGACTTAATATTAGGAGCGACTAATTGCTGGAAAAGAAGACCAGGTTTGGTAAAGTGGAAAGCCAGTGAAGGTGAGGGAATCCTTCAATGAGATGGGTAGATTGTGGGCATGATAGGCTCCCTTATGCCAACTGTCAAAGAGAGAGCAGAGGACTGAGCGGCATTTCCTTTTGTTATAGATGGGAGTGTTCTTCCATGATAACCAGCGACAACAGAAGGCACTTGCTTATTTAAAGGGAAAATGTAGAAGTGATGTCTTGGGACAATATCAAATGGTGGGATTTGGGGCTCTATGACTTCAGAAATAGGAGAGAGATTTGAAAGAGATTCATGTACCACATTGTTGGTTTATGATCCTCTTTCTTCTGTGTATGGAAATGGCCCTGAATTGGGCCTCCATTGAAGTACTCCCTCAACGCAAGAACACTTTGTTCTACTTAATTGGCATTTCAGGATGCTCACCTTCCCAACACGGTCACTGAAGACAACTGTGTATATAAGCAAAAGTGCTAAAGAAAGGTGATTGCTTTCAGTTATCAAAAGATAAAACGTATGGAGTCTTAAAGGCTAGAAGGTAAACACATGGCCTTCTAGCTCAGAAGCAACAAAACCCACATGAAAGAAGCTCACCAATCTGTGTGACCATAAGGTGTCAAAGGGATCAGGTATTAAGCATCAAAGAACTAAAATTATATCATTGTAAATGGGGGAGGGATACAGATTGGAGATCCAAAGCCCATCTGTAGGTAACTGGACATCCCCTTACAGAAGGGTCATGGGGAGGAGAAGAGTCAGCCAGGATACAGTGTAGCAATGATGAAACATACAATTTTCCTCTAGTTTTTTTTTAATGTTTCCTCCCCTTACCCCCACTATCATGATCCCAATTCTACCTTACAAACCCAGCTTGACCTGAGGGTGCGCACTGGTACAGACAGGAACTGAAGACAAAGGGAATCCATGACAGATGATTCCTTCTGGATCAGTGGTGAGAGTGGCAATACCAGGAGGGGGGGACGGGAAGGTGGGGTAGAAAGGTGGAGTCGATTATAAGGTTCAATATATAACCTCCACCTTGAGGTACCGACCACAAGGAAGTGGGTGGAGGGAGACATTGGATAGTGTAAAATATGGCAGAATAATAATAATTTATAAATTATCAAGGCTTCATGAGGAGGGGAGTGGGGAGAGGGGGGGAAATTGACGAGCTGATATCAAGGGCTTAAGTAGAAAGCAAATGTTTTGAGAGTGATGAGGGAAACAAATGTACAAATGCGCTTGGCATGCAATGGATAGATGGATGGATTGTGATAAAAAGCATATGAGCCTCCAATAAAATTATTTTTTAAAAAAGAACAAAACAGAGTGAGAGAGAAAGACTGAAAAAGAAAATGAGAAGACAGAAAAAAAATAAGTTCTCATGGATACTAGCAAGTGACTCATCCAAGACTATAGAAGTTTCTAGAATAGAGGGTGGGAAGTTTATGCAACTGGTCTGTCCCTTTGTTCTGTCTTTCTGTCTCTGAGTTTGTCTTTCTCTGTGTGTGTCTCTCAGTACTCCTCCACCATCGTCATTTTCTCTGTGTGTGTGTGTGTGTGTGTGTGTGTTGGTCTGCCTCTCTGTCTCATCTTTATCATCTCCCTCTCTCCTGGTCCTCAGTGCCCCGGGGTTCATCGCTGGCTCCTACTTCTCTCATTCTGAGTCTTTACATTCCTAAGCTAGACCCAAAGCAAATGTATGCCAACTCAGCTGTCCTTAGCCCTATCTGAGGAATGCCTATGACCACTCCAATGCAAGAGAGGAACTACATCACACGGGGAAGCAGAATGGAAAGAGATGACAGTCTTCATTAATTGTCTTTAAATATCTTTTATGGCAAAAGTTGCCATTACATATGCCCCTATGAGCACGGTGCTCTGATGATTCCTAGGACTTTGGAAAAGCTGCAAATGGCAAGCCAGAAGCTTAAGTTCCTTCAACTTCACAGTGAATACATGTCCACTTTTTGTTTTGTTTTGCTTTGTTTTGTTTTCCATACCCAATTCTATCTTCAGAACATCACTATGATTCCTCCTTTCCTGCCCCCACCCCGGCATCCTCTTTCATCTGAACCATGGCAGCAAGACCCTGAAACAGTTCTTCTCTAAGCTGGCTCAGGCCTTCAGAACATCTGGCGTGTAAATGCGCCCTTTCCCTGGTTTCTCCTTTACCACTGGGCTGAGGCTCTGTCATTCCCCCTTGCTTAGCTTCCAAGGCTTTCTCTGCTCTTTCCTCCTCTCCTTCCCCTCTCCATCTTGCTCTTTAAGATCATGGAATATAATCTCTTCTACTTAGGACAAGATGTCTCTACATGAATTTTGTCTTTCTGTGTCCCACTTCATTTCTCCACCTCCATTTCAATTCCCACCTCCAACTTCATCTGCTTGATGAACATCTACTCCTCTTTCAAGAAGTACCTGAAACTCTCCTCTCTCCTGAATGACTTGCCAGAACTGTCAGGCAGAATGACCGATACATCCTTTTCTCCCATGATTTTTTAATAAAGTTTTAAACTTGTGATTATGTAAGAAATAGATGAATGCATTATTATGTACTACAAAAAGACTGTCTCAGACTGTAGATAAAGGGGGTAGGGGGTGCTTGACTCTCCTGGTTCTAAGCATCGGCGTGTGCATGATTCCAGATATCATATAGATGTTAGCCCCCTACTCTTCGTGGGTCCATCTGCCTCCCGATCTTGTCTCATCACAGTTCCCAGGAGGCAAAGGCAGTGTTTTCTTCCTCGCGCCATTCCCGCTCCCCAGCCAGCACCTGTTGCTGCTGTTGTTGGACTCAAACTGGCGATGACTCCACAAGTTGCAGAGCAGAGGTGCTCCATTGGGATCTCTCGACTGCCCTCCTTAGAGAAGCAGCTCTACAGGCTTCCTTCTGAGGAGGTGCTGGGTGGTTTTGAAACGACAACCTTTGTGTCAGAAGCTGATTGTAAACGGCATGTGCCTCCCACGTTCCTAACCAATGCCTAACCTCAGTGATAAAGCACAGAACACTGAAGGACTCTCAAGAAGAAGCAGAATGAGGATTCCTTCTTAGGCAGACCATGTTAGAATTAGATTTTTAAAAAAATAAAAGGTTACCAACAGCGCTCCAGCACATACTATCAGAGAAGACACATGGCTAGTCAAGTGTGATGGCTGCATATTTTATATGAAAGTTAAGAAATTATATCCTACTCATAGTGACTCCATGGGACAGAGCAGAACTAGCCTTTGTGGTTTCAAAGACTGCAAATCTTTATGGGTACGGTCAGCCTCATCTTTTTCCTGAAGAGTGGCTGGTGGGTTCAAACTGCTGTCCCCATGGTTTAAGGCCCCTGTGAGTCAGATAATAACAACAGTCTTGCAAATAGGATAATGTCTGGAAGATTACTCACTATTTTCTTTAAGACAGTGAATAAGGACCAAGAGTCCCTACCGATGAGGCTGCAGCCTGGAAGCCACTGAGGACAACCCTGGTGGGGTGTCGGCTTTCCCACTGCTACCCCCAGAACCAACCACTGGCTTACCTGGGCTGCGTGGGGGTCTTGGGTTTCAAAGATGTCACATGGTGCTCCTTCCTGGGGGCCCACCTGTCCCCTGTCAGGGATTACCATGGAAGGCCCTTTACTATCCTGGAAACTGTTGCAATTTAAATGATGGTTTTAATAAAAGTTGTACATGGCAAAAAGTTAAAAAAGATGCATAAGATATTTGTCTTTTGGGACTCAATGAAAAAAGTATTTTACTCCCTTCCTGTTAGAACAACCACCAGCCCATCATTTCTTTGGTGACATCCCAACATGTGCTACCAACCCTGGCTCTGTCTAGCACAGGGACCCTGGCTCGGTAGTGGATTGTACATGGGCTGGATCCTATGTACTCTTCATTGCACCTTTGGCAAGAATCTTACAAAATTATCATATACTAGCATAACCAGAATGTGGACATTGATAATGTCAAGACACAGGACATTCCTTCACCACAGGGTCCCTTCTGGGGCCCTTTTATGGGTACACCCATATCCCTCCAAGCTGGCCCTTCCTCCCTGGTTGCCCCGAGCCTCCCCTTCATCTCAATAATGTTATTACTGTGTACGTGTTCTATAAACGCCATCATATGCTTGGGTGGTGATTGGTTTTTTCCCACTCAGAGATGGATCCAACTTGTTGCATCCATCAATGTTCTCCTCCCTCCTATTGCTAAATAACGTTTCACTGTATGGTGGGGACTGTTAGGTGCTGTCCAGTCAGCTCCCACTTGTCGCCCAAGAACCCCTGTCCAGCACAGAACTCGGCCCAGTCCTGTGTCCTCCTCACAGCGCTGGGGAAGTCGGAGCCCACTGCTGCAGCCACGGTGTGGACTCACCTCATGAAGAGCCGTCCTCTTTTTCACTGACCCTCCATTTTCTCAAGCATGAGGTCCTTCTCCAGGAAGGGCCCCTCTGG
>PVJH01013275.1:8754-61195 GCA_004026705.1 Nesogale talazaci
TATCGTGTGATCAAAATAATAGCCTAGTATTTGTAAGTGTTCCTGCTCCACATCCCTTTCTAAACACGCTTCTCAGATTAGCTAACTTTTACAAGAAAGAGACTGTTAAGGGCACCCCTTATTTCAAATGTCCCCAGGGAACAGAAACCAACCCAACTCACTGTCATTTAGTCCTCGGAGCAACCCTGGCGGGCGGGGGGTGGGGGGTGGGGGTGCTATCTCAGACTGTCACTGTACACACAAGCAAAAGGCCTCTTCTTTCTCCTGAGGAGCAGCAGCTGACCTGCCCGTTTCCCGCCCGAAGCCTACCAATGATGGCAGCAGGGTTCCTTCCAGTAAGAAGTCAGTATTCTCACCAGCCCGAGCCTTGGCCCAGAGTCAGTCTGACAAACCCCCGTCACCCAGCATCTCCTCTGTCTGGGCTTTATCCACTAGGCCCCTGATTCACGGGGCGTATTTTCACATGAAAATGTTCACACTTAATGCCGGATTGGTTATTTTACTTGCTTAGGAAAATAAATAACAATTTGGTGATAATGAGACCTCATCTCAACACTCTGCCAGCAGCGGACAGGGCTGGCCAAGACCTCACACATCTACCACATTTCTTGCCACCACAACCCCTCCATCCCCATCCCCACCCCCACCCCCACCCGGGGACTCACATGTGCCTCCTGGATCTCCTCCTCCTGCAGGGTCACTATGGCTACCTGAGTACAGGTGGCCCTAATTGTAAGCACAGCCAATGAGCACAAAGGAGAAAGATGGGTGAACTCAAGTTCAGGTCAGCAAGCCAGAGTTCTGAAAGCAAGTCAACCATTTTATCCCCTTGGGGATTTTTAGAAATATCTTTACACCTCCTCTGTCTCCATCCTAAGATAGGGTTCCTGATACTCATAGGCTCTAAGAGTTCTCACAGCTGTGAGACTGGCACAGAACCAGCCACCATTTCCTTTTGTCGCCCACAGTGTCACTGTGCTCAATGTTCCCAGAAGCAGCCATCAAGAGATCAAAGGGTGTATGGCATTGGGTAAATGGGTTTCACCATGTTTTATTAAAACATTGAAGAGCAAAGATGTCACTTTGAGGACTTGGGTGTGCTTGGCCCAACTCAGGGTATTTCCAATAGCCTCGTATGCATGTAAAAATTGGACATTAACTTAGGAATATTGAAGAAGAATCAGTATATTGGAATTAAGGTGTTGACAAAGAATATCTCAAGTATCATGGACTGCCAAAAAAAAAAAAAGACAACCCAAAACAAATACATTTGCATTACAAATATAGTCAAATGATCCTTAGATGTAAGGATGTCATGAGACTCTGCCTCCCGTACTTTGGGAATGTTGTCAGGAAAGGCCAGTGTGTGGAGAATGGTATGGTGCTTGGGAGGACAGGAAGGCAGTGGAAAAGAGGATGACCCCCATGAGATGGATTGTCACCGGGGCTCCAAGAAGAGGCTCGAACATGGGAACCAGGGTGAGGATCTGGCGGTATGCTTTCTGTTGTGCAGATAGTCGCCGTGGGCAGAGCCTAACAACAACAGCCTCTGTATATGGTGTCCTTTTATACTTCTTTGCCAAATGCCCTCTGTGGCCCACCCAGCATTCTCACGCTTCTTTCATCTAGCCAAGTTCCACTCAACCATCACGTGGAAGCCGTGGAAAAGCCTCCTGGTGTTTTAAGCCAGAGGTACCGACCTGCCCCTAATCCCGGAGGACTCACTATTTCAGGCGTTGCAACAACTCAGCTCACCTCTGGCCTCACCACTAGAAGGCCCCAGGAGCCATTTCCTAGAGGAATGGGCGTGGCTATGCCCTGATACAGCTTTCCTTATGAACTTGGCAATATACATTTAATTTACTTTACTATGGAAACACCTTTTCCTCATGTTCCCCCATCATCTACCAAGCGTAAAAACCACGCTGAATCAGAGGATTCAACAGCAGCAGGCAGTGGGCCCTGTTTGGCCTGTGGGCCGCACTTTGCAGATCTTGCTGCATTAGCACACTGTTTGCTGATCCCCTGTTTTCTCTTCTGCTTTTTTCCTATTGTAGCAGAACTCATCTGGCACCTTCAAATGTTCCTCCCTTCAAAGGACAGGGCAATGAGCTTGGATGTAAACAGACAAACAATCTGACCATCCTCACAGATCAAGGCATTGAACTTTTCCCAAGTTCCAGAGGGTTCTTTCACATAAAGAAGTTCCTTTCTCATAAAGGCTCTTATCAAAGAACCATTACTTTGTTATGGAAGCAGTGTCTACCCTCCTTCCCAAGTTGTCTGGATCACAGGGACCTGGCGAGTGACCGTGTGCTGCTGGAACTTGAACAGAAAGAATCCCAGAAGGACAGGCTGATATTTGGTGGAACTTCAGGGATCGTGAACGCTTCTGGTCACACAGAGCCATGTCTCTCATTGCCCATGAGGTGTGATGAATACTGAGAACCAGCAAAGGGCATGCTTTGGGAGATTCCCAGCTGCCCCCTGCAGTGCCTTACCTGAGCCAAGGTGAGTGTTGCTTGTTTGCAGGTGCCACACTGCACCCTGAGTTTCCCTGGCTGCACCGCTTGACAGGGGCCTTTGCAGTACACATAGAAGCTGTTGTAGGTGCGTCCACCTGCTGGGAGCAAGAGCAGGGGAACTATCAGTCAATGCCATTTTATGCCATGAAGCTCCCGTTAAAGTACCCGATAGAGGGAACGTTCCAACTAAATCCCCACTCAGGAGCCTGCTGAAACAGGAGCAGGATGAATGCTTCAAGGAGGACCGAACCATTTAAATCAGAAACACCTCATCAGCATAGGCTCCAAAGAGGAGCAGACTTTTCTTCTTGTCACCTGCCCCTGCGATGTTGCAGCAGCTGGATGTTGCATGCCCATGTAGCTCGGTGGCCCTCATCCAGAGTGTCTTCTGGGCTGGCAGAGCACACAGAGAGGACCAGAAGTGCAGGGTCTGTTAGGAGAATCCGAGACCCCTGTTCTGGACTCCAAAGGAATGTATACATATCTGAGAAAGGCCCAGGGATTCCTCGTGAAACCCTGTCCAGAAGGGACACACCAGCCCCGCTGCTTGTGAGGGGGCAGACACATGCCCTTCGGGGAATGTATGTGAGGAATGCGCAAAAGGCTGGAAAGCAAAGATAAAGGGATTTCCCCCATGCCTTTGGCACAGTCCTCTCATACATTTCACCTGGGGTAAAGGCTGCTCCAACTAATGACAAGTTATGAACCCCACACAGCTGATTGTGGCTCTCAAAGATTACAACGCAGCGAGGATGTCAGACCGAAGAAACAAACTCACTGCCGTCAGGTGGAGGCTGCTTCACAGTGACCCTGTGGGGAGCTGCCCCCGGGAGTCCTCGAGTCTAAAGCTCTTTATAGGAATAGAACGTTTTCCCTGCAGAGTGAATGGTGGTTTTGAACTGCTGACCTGGTGGTCTAAAAATTAACAATCACTTCCTTATGGAGGTGGGAGTCCTGGTGGGGCAGTGGTTTTACTCCATGGGCTGCTGAGCACAAAATGGGCAGTTTGAAATCACCAGCTGCTCTTCGAGAGACAGCTGAGGCTTTCTGGGCCTGTGAAAAGTGTCAGTGTTGGGGGGCAGGGCTACCCTGCCATCGGGGCAGCTCTGCATTGGTATCCAGTCGATGGCAGTGAGTTTGGTGTTTGTTTTACTGCAGTGGGACAGAGGCAACGCAACTGGCTGTGGAATGAGATTGTTCCTAACATGTTACTAACGTATCCAACACATCTAAAGGCAACATACAGGAAGGCTTGCTGAACGTCCCACGTGGCCTCCCAAATGCCGTGGTCACCTGAAATTCATCAGAACAAGAATGAAGGGAATGACACAGATTAAGTGACCCAGGCGGCATGTTCACTTGTGTTTCTCACTTATGGACAGAGCTTCTGTAGACATACTGCACCGTTATTTGTTCTGTCACCCTTACCAAGATGCAAGGTGGCAACATGGTGTGAGATAAAGTTGCCACGCTTTACAAGTGTCTCATGTATTGGCATTATGTTTTATAAACGCTACGGAGATTAATGCAGAAAGTTCCTAGTACAGGGGGGAGGTAAAACACGCAGGTTTGTCAGTGCTGGTGAAGCACTATGATTCCCTGACACTGCCGCACAGTGTTGGTGCCTCAGTGCGGAAGATCGTCAGGTTTATAAATATAGTGGTATTAGCAAATATAATTACTTAGCGTGTATCCTCAAGGTTTTATGCACACCATAAACATAACAGATCGGAGCCATGGATTAATGGCCTATAAATATTTATAACATGAAAACTGACAGAGTATCCGGAGAATGCAAGACCTGGAACAATTCTAATGTGTTTGAAGCAAAGCTTAGGGAAGGAGACAGGGGCTGTTCCTTTTTATCAGCAATAGGGACAATCCTCATTTGCCATTATTTTCTTAGCCTCCTGTAAAGGTTAAGCATAGGAGAAAAACAGAAAAGGAGAAAGATAGGGGTGGGGAAGTGGGGTGGGAACAGGAGAAAGAGAGGTTCTCTAAAGGGAAGCCAGGGTGAAAGAAGCTGGGTTGGTGAAAGGGCGCATTAGCAGCAATTTTACAATATTGAAAGCAGTTCAGAAATTGCAGGAAATGAAATGACTCCTCTCTGTGCCTGAGGGCACCACCAGTATTTGCAATATTGTTTCGGCTAACGATGTATCAAGGCAGAATCTGAAGGCTTCCAGTTCCTTCCCCTGCTGGTGGTGGGCCAACCTTCACAGATGTCCTTGAGAAGTTATTCAGAGGTGGCTGCATGCCTTCGCATGTCTCCGCCCGCCATGGGTCCCCGAGCCTGCTGGAGATGGCATGCAATCTATTACACTTTGCTCCCCAGAGCTGGCCGCAAGTTGGGGATTAATAGCCAGTCTGAGGAAAATCAGGTCAGGCCAGTCCTGAGCTCTGCGAATTTCAAGGTGTTGACTCTGCTCAGACGAGGAGTGTAGGCGCCAGCTAACATATGAGAGCTGACCAGACAGAGATGCCATGGTCTGGATGGCCCCAGACCACCAGTTTAACTGGGCCAGTTTTCCTGTGTCCCGACGAGACAGACCCACATTTACTGAAGAGGGATAAGGCCCTAGTCTCCTCCCCATGTTTTTCTGGACTCTCCAGTGTGGAGCCAGACTCCTCCCAGGACAGCAAGTCAAGTCCACAAGGTCTGGAAAGCCTTCCTCTGGGAACCTAACTGCCGCTCTTCAAGAACACCCCGCTTCCCCTTGTTCTTCTTTTCAGCACTTACCATCATTTCTCAGGACCATCATGCCCATCAGTCGTTAGTGGGCTCTCCCACATGGCAACTCTTCGCAACTCAAAGTAATCAATAATCAAAGAAGGTTGTGTTTGGGCTGACAAAACGCCCTTCCACCCAAACCACACCTACTGCCCTCGAGTCTCTGCTGATAGGGCTGTGTTGGAACTGCCCCTTCAAGTTTCCCAGGTGCATCTTCTTAGGAGCAGGCAGATCGCCGCGCCTTTCTCTGGAGGATACTGTGGCTGGTACCATTGTCGGCAGCCCAACCGGCAGCCCCCAACACCATGAGGGCCCCTACATGAACACATGAATACATATACACACATACAGAGATATCCACACACACAGGTTATTGTCTGGATCATTGGAAACCAAGTTGAAGACATCAGAACACGTCACCCCTTAAATCCTTCAGTATCAATCCCTTAAAAAAAAAGAATCTTTGCATGTACAATCAACTGTCTGCTAAGAAATGTGGTTATGTAAACTGTTCTATTAATAGCAGAATTAACTATAAAATAAACCTATGTTACAAAACACTATGGCAAGGGCTTAAGTAGAAAGAAAAATGTTTTGTACAAATGTGCTTTGCATACAATAGGTGTATGTATTGATTGTGATAAGAGTTGCATGAGCCACCAAGAAAATGATTTTTAAAAAACCCACAATGGCAGCTTGCATGCTGTTAAAAGGTCCGACACACACTATGATACAGGAGACTCTTGGTTCTGCCCAGTTAACCCTGTTCCCAGGCTCCAGGCTCTGCAGACCTTCTGGACTCTGACAACAGGAGGAAACAGCATGACGTGCCTGTCCCTTCCTGACACAAGCATCCTGTGAAATTATATTTCTCAGAGGAAGAACAACTATCAATTCCACTTGTCATCCACTCCGTCTTAGAGGGTGAACTTCCGTCAGAATGCTTCTTCGCTGTGAGGTTGGCAAGACTTCACCTCTCTGACCTTGAACTTATCGCCAGGTAGGACCAGTCCCTGAAGAAAGACATCATGCTTGGTAAAGGAGAGGAACAGAACCATGATAGTTCATTGTTGCCCTTTACTGTTTCTGTTGGGCTTGTCAGTTTGTGAAGCAGAGGAGCAGATGCATAGATATAATAACTGATGCAAGGGCTGATAGAAGATATAGACCATGGGATCAGGAGGGGTTCAGGGGACAGAGAAGCTTAGGAGATTGCTGGTGTAAACAATGAAGGCGAAGAGTGGACCAGAATGTTCTAGCACTAGAACAGAATGTGATTATACAACTCATTTTAAAGGCAATTTAATCATGGGGCAGAAGGGGTACAGAGACAAGAATGAAAATTTTCTAAATTTGATTGTGGTGATGATTGTACAATTTTTCTTGAAATGATTGAATGGTATGCTGTGTGGATTATATGCCAATAAAAATATTGGAAAAAAAATGTAGAGGAGCAGGCCCTGCACAAGGCAGACTGGCAAAGGGACTGTAGCCATGGGCTCCAGCAACCACTGTGTAGCTGGTGCAGGACTGAACAGTGTCCTTCCAGTGTAAACAGGGTCTTCATGAGTGACAGCACCTAGCAGCAACAACAGTGACAGGAAGAGTTGGTTCAACTGGTAGAGTTTATAACCAAAAACACCGCTCACAGGTAGTGATGCGCCCCAAAAAAAACAAAACAAAAGAAAAAACAACTCACAACTGGATTCAGCACCAAGCCCGTCAGCTCCCAAGCATAAACCAGGGCATCTCAACTCACCCTATCCCTCCGTAGAATCTCTAAGACTACGTCTTCCCGTGGTAGACAGCTTCATCTTTCTCCCTCAGAGCATCCGGTGGGTCCAAATTTGCAACCTTTTGGTAAGACGTCGCAATGCTTACACCACACCACCACCACGTCAAAAGCTCACTGTCATCAGGTGGATGCTCACTCATCGCCCCCTAGAGGACAGGGTAGGACATCCTCTGAGAGTGTCTGAGCCTGAAACTTGGTGGGAGTAGGAAGCCCTCTGAGAGTGGGCTGAAGATAGTTTCAAACCACTGACCTTGAAGTTAGCAGCCCAACAGGTAAGCACAACACCACCAGGGTGTCTATGCCCCCTTAACCCCTAAACAGACATATATAATTTGTTTATCATTTGTCCAGAGGATTGGTTTACTAATGTAATTCTTTCACAGGGTAAACTATATTAACTTCTTTCAGAAGCTATTTTTCCCCTCCGAAAGGTGTAAGATCACAGATAATGTGTATTTTTTTCAGGGCCTTTTTTACTGTCGAGTCAGTTTCTACCACAACTTAGCATTATAATTTTATTGTCATCCTGAATTTTTCTCTTCCACTTTGACTAAACCATCCTTAATCAATGCTCATCTTTTCAACTATTCTCCTTCCTTGGCCTTAAAACTTGTCAAGAGCATTAACAATATACATAATGTATTGACTAAAGCCTTCGTTTGCTTCTGGCTTTTTGAGAGTGCCACTTTGTTTACAATGGCTACCCTTTTTATATATATTTTAATGGGTTTTTGTTAACGGGCTTATGGCCTGAGGACAGTTGTTTCAAAGAGGCACATGGGTAATTAAGAAAATCCATTCTGATTCTCATGGAAAGGTTCCAATGACCTCAGAAGAGGTGGTGACAGAGTCAAGAGCTTAATTTACTAGACAATGTTTTTCCAGTAGGTGAAGGAGTAAGACTTAGTACATTTTTACATCCAGGTAACATCCCTTTCTGTATCAATGGGCTATTCAACTGCCAAGCACCCAGAAAACAAAAGATTCAAAATAGCATTGATCACCTTGAAACATGGTTAAAAATGAAGAGAGAGAATGCTTTCAACAGACCTATCTGGAGTGATAAAACACAGTCTACACCTACACTTTCCAATCGCAATATAGCCTGTTGTCAGACAAGAGGTAGGCAGAGGGAACTTCACACACCAGCAGAGCCACCCAAGGTGGGCAGGTGTTGGCAGAGCATCTAGAGTGAGAGACACTAGGAAGAAAGGCTGGTGATCTCCTTCCAGAAAGAAATCAATGAGAACCCTGCAGATGCCTGAAGAGGAAAATTTGGGTGATCTTGACCACAACGGTGAAGTCTAGGCAACCGATGATTAAGGAGATGTCCCAGGAGGGGACAAAGTTTCATTTTGTAGGCATGGGGCAGGGGAGAGAGATTATATTTCTAACTGTAGCCATTGTAAATAAATTTAATTGAAATAGTCCTATTTGGATGACAGCTACTCAGACGGCGTAGGAGTGTAGAGTACGTTAATATGTCTGGTCCCTATCTCTCTTTCTAATCTGGAATGCAAGTAACTGTACCAAGGAAAGTCTTCTAGAACTCTGGAGAAAAAATAACTTATTCCCTATACTGGTACAAACTTGATGTTGGGTAGAGAGAAGAAGAAACAGAAATATTTTGACCCTTGAGGCACTGTGAGGAGAGGCCTTGTGCCTTGTAAGCTTGCTCTGATTCAACTCTGAATGCAGAGTGGACCCATAGGGACCCATAAGACACAGGAGAATTTCTCCATAACTTTTACAGCTGTGAATCTTGACAGAACCAGACTGCTTCGTCTTTTGCCCTGGGAAAGGCTCATTTGTTTCGACTGCTGACCTTGAGGTAGGCACCCCAGTATTTAAACCCACCATCAAGGGTGTGTTCCTTAGATTATGACGGATATAATTTTAATCAATCATACAGCTAAGTATACGTAAAAAAGTGTCCACCCCTTGCCGAAGGCCTGTTGCTAGTGTGGGTCTTTTGGTCAGGGCAACCTCACAGAACAGAATGAGGCTCCAGGAGGTTCGCCCTGTACTCCGGGCATCAGTGTGAGCTCAGAGATGGCTGTGGCAGCAGCGTGAATGGAGACAGCAGATGGCAAGACTTGCTTCCTGCAGGAGATTGATTCTATGGAGGCTGAAGAGTGGCACCTTCCCACAGGTTGGCAATTCTGGGCCATGGCCAGCAATCACTAAAAGGGCTGCTTCCCCATCAGCCTGGCCCCGTCCTTGCTCCCCTCATTCAATCAGTGTTAGCAGCCTCATGGAAATGTCCATACATGTTTTATTACACAGGCATTCATCAAGGATGTGCACATACAGCCAATACCAGTCAGGGAAATAAAAACTCATCTTTAAGGGCTAGCACTTAACACCAAAAAGGAGTGTTGTCCTAGGAAATAGCCATCTGTGACTTGACCTTAGGTAAAGAGAATCTGGTTCTTATTTTTAAAGAAAGTGATACATTTTTTGCTGTTAAAAAGAATATTTTTTAGAAATTTTGTAAGGGCATCATTCTAACTGTTGGAGAAAACCATGAGGACTTGAACTCTCAATGGGAGGAACTTCTTTGGACACTTAACAGCCTGCCGTGACTCTCCCCATGCCTGCTCATCTCCATTCTTCATCCTCCCGCCCCTATAGCAGCCAATATAATGAGTTTGTGGATTATGCTTTACTTCAGTATTATATTAATCACATGCAATATGGGCATGACATACCACTTTTGTAAAATCCGATTATTTGAAATACTGATTATTTAAAATCTGCTTATTTGATTATTTGAAATACAGTGATTATTTGAAATCTTCTTATTTGAACTACTGTATCATGACATACCCCTTTTATAAAATCTGACTATTTGAAATACTGTATCTTGCTGCCATCAAATCCATTCCAATTCACAGTGACCTACACATGCTTTCCGTGACAGGGCATCTTTAGGGGAGCAGCAGCCTCTTCTTTCTCCTATGTTTAACCCACAGCACCAGCAGGGCCCTGTGTAGCAGGTGACAAAGCATGACACAGTAATAAACCTGATCTTTTCCATCATGGACTTCAAGAACTCTGTGGGAAATGGGCTGCAGATAAATGCAAACAGATCTAAAGAGACGGGAAGGCACATGTCCTTTTGGTGACATGGTCATTCATTTCAATTTACTATGACGTCACCCACTAGGGGAAGGAAAAGATAAAATGGCAACGTGTCTCTTACTCAGAGGGGAAATATTGCAAGTGATGTAAGCTTCTCGAGTGCAGACAGGAATCACTGTGGCGGAGAAAAGTTCTTGAGTTCCCAACCCACACGGTCCCCAGGGCCCAGCCAAGTCCTCGTGTCCATTCACAATCAAGAAAACCTACTCTTTCCCGAAGATGTAATCAAACTACCTACCCCTAATGCACTAAGACACCTGCTGGCATCCTGGTAACCCATTGAACTCCTCCCCAGGTCAGCAGTTTGAATCCACCAGCCGGATCCTGTCCTAGCAGGTTGATAAGAGTCGGACAGACTCAGTGGCAGTGAGAGCGTGAGCATGCGATGACTGGAATGGCTTCTCTTTAGCAAGGCATGCGATGTTAGCTGACATTGAGGATTTCATGAGTCTCAGACGGCCCACAGGCTTGGCTTTTCCCACACCTGGTCTAGGAGCTCCGCTGAAGCCAGTCAAGCAGCACAGCTAGTCCCCCAGGCTGACTGGTGGTATCTGTGTGTGATGTGTGCTGGCTAGAACCCTGCCAGGGTCTCGCTCACAGAAGGTGAGAACCCCACCACCAGACCCACCGATGCCTCATCTGTTTGCTTGTTGTTGCTGCGTTATTCTGATTCATGGTGGCCGCCTGTTTCCATGTAGAATCAGTTTTCTAAGGACAGGTATACCCGCCCCCCCCCTCCCCCCATCCTCCCATGTCTTCATACTCCAGGTCTCTGCAAACAATTAGGACACCAAGAGCCCCTCCCATAGACACTGGGAGTGAGAAGGAATGCCAAGGCATAGATGAAATGAGCAGAGAGTCTTTGTTGAACTCTTTGTTCTGTCTGCAAACTTCCAGTTACAGGCTTCTGTCACTGTTCACCTGTTCCACTGCCGACTCCTAACAACCGCGACTCATCTGAGGTTTGCTGATCCCAATGTAAAAGTCCTCAAACCCTAACTGACAGCTGCATAGGCACAGCCACAAAGCATGGGAAAAGCTCCAATTGCTGAGCTAATCCTACATTGACAAATAGTTCAGCAATAGTATGGGGCTGAGAACGTGCTAGAGCATTTTCATTTTATTACCGTACATAATATTTCACCAAGAATAACAAAGTAGATTTCCACAGTCCCGAATTAAGACTGAGATCTGTCCTGATAAGTCTTTTAAAAATCCATTTTACCACAAGTAGAAATCCTCTTTTTGTTGTTTTGAGTTCTTTTTTTTGGAGGGGGAAGGTGGAAGGTCTGGGTTTTTTGAGTAAAAATAAGAGTAAGACATTCTCATTGCCTTTTATTATAAGTATTCTTTAAAATCCCATCATCTGAGCATCTGTGAGTCATATCAGCAAATTGTATGCTGCCAACGTTGCATGCATGTTAACATGTTACTAATGATAAAATAAACAGACACATACCCACACAATGGTCTAAACACATTACTGACCAGTCATGTTTTCATGCCCAAACACGGCTGACTGGTCATAAGGTAACTCATGTGTGCATTACATTACTTGATGTAGTTTATAAGCTTTGAAACCACCACTTATCTGTCAGTTTGCCATAGTGTGGTAGCATATACCTTGGACATGTTATTTATCAGGAGAGACCAGTCCCTGGAGAAGGACATCAAGTTTGACCACAAACAGGGGCAGAGACAAAGAGGAAGGCCCTCAGCAAGCTGAGTGGACCCGTGGCTGCAACAATCACTCAAGCTTCAAACACAGTGGTGAGACTGGAGCAGGCTCAGGCGGTGTTTCCTTGGGTTCTGTTCTGTTGTGCATAAGGCCTCTATGGGTGGGAACCAACCCCATGGCACCTGGAAACAACAAATATGGACAGCAATATGCTGTTTTTTTCAGACCCTAAGTTGCACCAAATTATTAGAGCAGGAAAACAAGAAAAAAAATATTCTAAACCAAATAGTACCACTTTGCTACGACACACCTTCGGACACTTTTGGACATTCCTGCACCCCACCCCCACTTTTGGTGAAAATAAAGTGTGTCTTATGGTCCAAAAAATATGGTAGGTCCTTCAAGGAGCGAGCTGCAAGAGGTAGTTTGGGCTTGAAATAGCCAGGCAGCAAATTGTTAACCCTGGTCTGCCATCATAACTCACATATTTTGTTAAGTCTGACACTGGCTGCACTATCAAAACAACTCCCAGAAACCTTTCTCAAATGGTGCTCACACCATGAGCAGCCCTGGTGGCTGCATGATTAGGGGTTGGGCTGCGATCCTCCAGGGCAACTGTTCAAAACTCCAGCCACTCCATGGGAGAAATATGGGCTTTCTTCTCTGAAGCAGTTTTCATCCCCAAAGCTCATCAGGGCAGCTCCACCCTATCCTGTAGGGTGACTCTGGGTCAGCATCGGACCCACCCAGTCCATTCTCACTCAACAGACCCTTCCTTTCAGACTTCAGGTCTCTGAGGCTTTTTTTTTTAATGGGAGTCAGAATCCTCCTCTGCTCCCTGGAACAGTTGGTGGGTTTGAACTGTCGGCTTTAGAGTTAGCAGTCCAATGTGCAACCACGATACCACCAGAACTCCTTTTTTAATTGCTACTAAGATCGAGAGAAAAAAGTTTCCCATCTTTTGAGATGTAGATGAATGCCGAGTGTCGCCTGCTGCAGTTTGACACAGGTGGAAGCCATTCTGTGACACCTCCGCCAGCTGTGTCTCAAAGCAGATGGGTTGTCTACTGGCCTCGTGGGCTCCACTCCCTTCTCTTCTCCCCCTTCCCTGCACTGCAGTGTTTAGCAGGCCACCTCGCTTCCAGTCCCTTCAAAACCTATCAACTCTCCAAATTGCTAACAGATTAATTTTCTGGGGGAAAAAGTTTTTGATCACATCGTTCATCACAGATGTCTCCTTGCTGTCTTCTGTATAGGATTCAATTTTCTTTAATTCAGAATCCTTCATTTTCACATGAAATCTACTCTTCTATTTTTACCTTCCACTATTTTTCTCCGTGAACAAGCTAAACTGAGCCCTCGTGAGACAACCCTGTTTCTTTGTCTGAATAATCATCTGAAACTTCGAAGTGAGATGGCAAAAATGAGTTCAAGTTCTCTCAATATCCTGGGGGCAAAAGCCATTTGAGGAATCCCCAGGAAATCCTACAGAAGAGAGTGGGGGTGGGGGGGCGGGGAGTGTTGCTAACATGCTGGAAATATTCTTTTCCATTGTCCAATAGCATAGCTATTGTCTTCATGGAGCTACTGAGCAGGCGATGGGCATGTGATGTACTACTACAACTGAAGGGCTCATTTCTCCTTTATATTCACACTGAGGCATTGGACTGACAGGCAGTAAGTCCAACAGTTCAAATCTGCCAGCAGCTTCTTGGAAGAAGGTTGAGGTTCAACCAACTCCTATAATGTATATGGTCTCAGAAACCCCAGGGTGTGTTCCACTCTGGTTAGGTCACTATGAACTGAGAGTTGGTAGGGAGCAGTGGGTTTTATTATACTGTAGGGTGTGCTTTTTTAGGGAACAGGGCTAGCACTGTATCTAGTGTCAATGAATAATAATAGGAAATATGAGGGGATACCCCCCAAGACACAGGAATTGTACTGGACAGAACTTTTGTAGTTCGCATTTTTCCCACCAAGTAAATATTCCACAACTTGCTCTGAATTGCACCCTGTGAGGTCTCTTAGGAAGGTTCTCTATGGTGATATTTTTTCTAAAAGCAGTTTTGTTCCAACTTTGCTTTTTTGTGATAGCTGATTTAAGAAAACAGCAATGCAGCTGTGAAATTTTGGTTCCTGCTCAGGAATGATGTCACAGATACTCTTGCAACATTGAACACAGCTTGCAAAGGCAAAATGCTATTGGAAAATTCAGGTGCACAAGTGATTTTCTCATTTCGAAAAGGTGAAATTTTGATTGATGACAAAGCATGCTCTGGAGTTCCATCAACTTTCCAAATAGACAAAAATGTCGACTCGTAGTGAATTTGGAGTTCATTGCTTCAGGTCAGACTGTTAATCAAGTGTTCTATTTAGAGGTTCTGAAAAGAATGTACAACAGTGGCAACAAAAAAACTTGATTTGAGGCAGCTAGGGGACTAGTTTTGCCACCACAACAATATATCTGCTCCTCTTGACATACACAGCCATCTTGATGCACAAATTTATAGCAAAAAAAAAAAAAGTATGCCTCTCTTGCCCCATTCTCCTGACTTCACTCCATGTAACTTTGTGCAACTTCTTTTTGTTTCCTCAAATGAAGAGGGGCATGGAAGGACAGCAATTTGATGACTTAGAAGAAGTGAAGAAAAGATAGAAGAGAGATGCTATCAGCCATCCAAACAGATGAGATTGAAAAATATTCCAAGAAAGGAATTTCAGATTTGACAAACATATTAAGTGTAATGGAAAGTACTTTGAAGGCGATAAGATCATCTTGGGGGAAAAAATTTAAATACATAGCTTTGGGGGGAAAAATTCCAGATTTTTTGGGTACCCCCTTGTGTAAGCAGAGAGTCAAGCCCCTGATCTTGAAATTAACACACAGAAATTCAAGAAAGTTTTCTGGGGTGCAGAATATGAACTCTCTACCTAAAAACATTAAAATAAAACAAAAGGCTGTGAAGAGGAATTTGATTCAAAGGGAGCCTGTAGGTTTGATAGACCCATTTCACAGGGTTTCTAAGTCTGACATCACATCTTTCTCCCTCGGAGTGCTGAACCTTAGCCCTTTCTGTTAGCAGCTCAGCCCTTAGCTTGAAATAACATAATATCTGTGACAAAATAATGAGAAATGTCCTAGCTGACCCCTTAGGATGACATGCCAGTTGATAAGTAAGTTTACAGTCTCAGGATTTTGAAACTAAACCTTTTCCCAGCTTCTGTTATTTGGCAATGCTAAATGAATGTTGTCAGAAGATTAAATATAAATTGGTGATAAATCTCCATTTAACTACATTGTGTAGGGAAGGCTACATTACAGCCATCGTGTTTGTGGACACTGAGGAAATGAAGTCTTATTTTAATTGGGATTAATGTTTATTCTACATAATAGACTTTGGGATGGGGACCAGGCGTCTTCCCTGGTCATCCAAATAGATGAGCACATTGGGGAAGAAAATGAATAAGTAAAAACAGTGAGCTAACCCCCCCTAAGATCAAATAGATGGAATGATATGTTCTCTGTCTTGGTGGTCACCATTTGCCATGAAGGCTGTTGACTGAGTGAAAGACTGCATTCTCCCTTCTCAGCAGATTTCCCACACTGACTTCAGGAAAGTGTCCTTTGTCAAACTCCCGTGGGCTGACTTTTTCAGGGACTCACCAGCCCTTGGACTATCCATTTGAGGCATCATCTGAAGCTTCTGACATTATAAGCTCCTGCTAGGTCTTCAAGAGGTGAAGTTACAGACCCACTGCCACACAGCTGGAGAGCTGGATGAACATCACTTCACTGGCAAATCAAGCTCACCACCAATCAGTGACGGGGCTATGTCATAGGAAGATGGTCTTCCAGAATCAGCAAAAGTCAGCTGGAAGGATCCCCTGATGTCTCTGGGGTGCTGTGACTTTAGGGAGATCTGATTTGTGGGCTTGGGAGGCAACCAGAGCTTCAGGAATTATCTATGTTCTCCATCGACAGAGATAATATAACCTCATGGTAAGAACTCAGCTGTGAAACGAAGAAGAGAAAGATGGCTCATCTGCTTCCTGGCAGCTGTTTTCTGTCCAAAACTGAGGTTCTAAAGTGATGACAAGACTACATGACCTTTACTTGACTTAATACCTATGGATGTGGAGCTGAAAGATATGGATGCATTTTCAAGCAATGAGAAGTGACTAGGAAGTAGTTTAGTACATGCGCACCAAGAAGACTGTTCTGGAGGTCAACTTTAGAGGAAAAAAAGAGGGAGGTCAACAAGGTCACTTGTTGTGTTCTAGATATTCTTTATACTTATGCTTTACTTAATTTCCATGACTATGAAAATGGTTTTCTGAACCAGTAGCTGACGTGGCATGGTGTTTACCTAGTAAAGATATTTTCTAAAACAGGACAAGGAAATTACACCCGGGAAAAGTCCACCATAGCCTTGATTCTGCCTCCACACTTATCTGACTTTGTGCAAAGAGTGAGCTCATTTATGTGTGGCTCTTCTGTCCCTGACTTCGTGTTTCTCACCACAGCCCTGCGTGGACCATGCAAATACACTCTGTGCCATCCGGGTGCTGCTGACTCCCAGCGACCCTGGAGGGTAGAAAAGAATTGTCCCTGTGGGCTCTTGAGGTTGTAACTCTGTCTCAAAAATTCAAACTCCCTGCCATCGAATCCATTCAGACTCACAGCAACCCTATACAGGCAGGGTAGAAATAAATGTCCCTGTGGACTTCGGAGACTGTAACTCTTCACAGGACTAGAAATTCTCATCTTCTCTCTCATGTAGGACCTCATAATTTCAAACTGCTGACTTTGGGGTTAGAGCCCAATACCAAAAACTAAAACACCAAACACCACCAAACTCACTGCCCTTGGCTCAATGCTGACACTTAGAGACCCTATAGGGCAGGGTAGAACTGCTTCTGTGAGTTTTCATGACTATAACTGTTAAGGAGGATGGCAAGCTCTTCTTCATTCTGCTGAACAGCTGACTGTCTCAAACTAGTAACCTCGTGGACCAGAGTCCAACACTCAAGCATATTAGCATCAGGTTTCCTCACCTACTAACCCACCAAGGCTCTGTGCATATAAAGTGTGTGAAACACTAACAGAAGAGATGAGTCTGCTTTGTTGTTTGTTTTTCTCCCTCCATTCCTTTCAGTATGTGAGAGACATCTCAGAAGCAGGAGAGAATCCTGTGACCATGAAGAATGAACCTGCAGGGGAGTACCCTGTGTGAATAAGAGGAGTTGGCAGAGCTGCCAGAAGCCACAGCAACAAGACCATGAGACAGAGCCGAGGACCAATGCTGAGAATATGAGCAGAGTGACGGGCATCCCAACCGACAGAATGAGAGTGATGTCAAGGGACCACGTAATGAGCTACTAGACCAGAGGGAGACCTGCTTGTGAGCATGGCTGCGAGAAGCTGCTGCAGACAACAAAACCATGTCCTCACCATAGGGGGCCTATCAGATTTCCCACTAAGTCCTAAAATTAGTCTTTTGTTCTGTGTGACGATTGCAGCAAAATATTGAACTCAGCAAAGAAGTAGAGTGCTATGGGAGGCATGGAGGGCACGAGAACAGGACAAAGGAGAGAGAGCGAAGGCATATTGCATGTCTGTGTTCAGTCTGGCGGTTGGTGTAGATTTGGAGCCTCATTTTCCCTTGTGTGGCCAGATCATTGCCCATGTAAGAATCGGCATCTCTGTTCAACCAGTGCAAAGATCTTGTGCCCCTTCTGCTACTGTTTGTCCATAGGTCATACTGCAGTGGCTTCCTTGTGCTGTGATGCTGGAGGCTATGTCATGTCCCCTCCATTTCAAGCAGCAGCGAGGTCACATAGAGGGAACAAGTTTCAGCAGAGTTTCAGTTTAAGATCTGACTAGGAAGAGAAAAAGATACCGTAATTCATTCTGAAACTTAGTCACTGATCATGTTATGAATAAAATATTGTCTGATGTTGTGCCTGATGAGGAGCCCCTCTTGGCAAAAGGCAATGAAAATACAGCCGTGGTAGAGCTGCCTCCTCAAAGCAGAATTGACTTTAATGGTATGGAGGGAGCAAAGATTTCCAGACCTTCACATGTTATTGAAACTATGATTCAAAATGGGAAGAAGCAGTTACAAACATCCACTAATAACCATACTCTTCAAGTTTTTAAGTATGAATGTAGGAATAGTGGCAGTGGTGAAAAATGAAATGGGACACACACTGATAAGTATCTTTGTCATCAGTGAACTGAAATGTACTTCGAATTGGCTAATCATGCAGCTAACTATGCCTGGAATGACAAATTCAAAATAAAATTTTTTGCATGGCATTCATCAGCAAAAATAATATTTCAAGGTCTATCTTGAAGTATAATGCTCATGTAATACAGTATCTATATACCAATTAAGAGACCTGTTAATACAATTCTTATTCAAATTTCTGGTCCTCACTAAGGACAGTGATGAAGAAATGAAGAATACTATCCACTTATTCAGTCTGAAATTGATAAAACCTACAATCAAGAGACACTGAGAACTACTGGCAATTGAAATGTGAATGTTGGAAACAAAAAGAAAGGTTCACTAGATAGACCTTGGTAGCATAATGAAGCAGCCTTCCTTGCATAAAAAGACAAGAATATATATCTATATGTATATATGTATATATTTCACAGTGGATGAAATACTTTTTGTCAACTATATTAACAAACTGTAGACCTCATTAAATGAAATACTCTTCTTTGGGAGAAGAAAAAGGAGAAGCTAAATATCACCAGCCAAAACAAAGTCAGAGACTGATCGTGGCTCAGACAATCTACTGTTCAAATGAAATTTCATGCTGAAACCGCGGAAAATTAAAATAGGAGGGTTGAGCTCCAGTGACGTAGTGGTTGAGTACGGGATTGTGGCTCACTGGGTTGCGATTCAAATCCAGCAGCAGCTCTCCAGGAGCAAGGCTGGGCCTCCTACTCCCACCAGAGAGCAGTGATGCCCCCCCCAAAAAATTAAAATAGGAGCCAGCAGGTGACCTTGAGTACATCCCACCTGAATTCAGAGAGCATTTCAGGAATAGATTTGACCCATTGAACACTAATGACCAAAGACCTAGAGAGCTGAGTATGCCATCAACACATCACATTCAGAGAGAAAATGGCTATTAAAAAGACAAGAATATATATATATATATATATATATATATATATATATATATATATATCTCAGAGTGGATGTCAGAGAAAGCTTGAAACTTGCTTGTGTGCTCTTGAATGTAGAGGAGTTAAGGCAATAAAGAAGTGATGGAGCTGAGCCCTGGTGGCGCAGTGATTGTGTGCGGGGCTGCGGCCCACAGGGTTGATGGTTCAAATCCAGCAGCAGCTCTCCAGGATCAAGGCTAAGCTTCCTACTCCCACCAGGGCAGTGATGCGAGTAAAAAAAAAAGTGATGGAATAAAGGAGCTGAACATGAAATTTCCAAAAGGCAACTTGAGAAGACAAAATAAAGCACTATTAGTATACAATGTACAAAAAACTGAAGTTAGAAAGCCAAAAAGGAGGAAGACACTTAGCATAGCTCAGGCTGAAAGAAGTGAAGAAAATATCCAAGCCTTAAGTTGCAATACTGAAGATAAGACTTCTATCGGGAAAATACTGAATAATGCAAGAAACATCAAAAGAACATGCATGGGCTTAGAGTATAAATTGCTCTCAAAAGAACCAAGCAACGTGACGCACATTTCGAAGCCCTTCCCTCTCTCATATCTGCATTAGATTCACCTGCATCCTGAGCTAACTTCCCTTTCTTTTCTTTCTCTTCTTTCCCACCCAGCTCTTCGGGATATTTGCATACTATTAGAAGATTCAAATCTGTACTGAGTACAAGTAGCTCTGAGTTGTTCCATGACAGAAATTTCTTCCCTGACTTTTTGAATGTTGAGTAGGGTCTTTTCCTTCTTATGCAAAACTATTTCTATTTTTGTCTTTATACTAATATGATTTTATTCTTCTCACCTTCGTGTCATTTGTGGTATATTGTTTTCTGTTGGGTTTCCCAGTTGTGAAGCACAGGAGGAGGGGTTCATAATGAAGACAATTGATCCAAGGGGACATAGGGAATGCAGACTGGGAGGACAAGGCGGTAGGGAGGAAGAGGGGATTTCAGGAGTAGCAAACAAAGATGACGGTGTGGGGGAAAGGAGCACATGAACTGATTCTGATCGCACAACTCATTTTAAAGGATGTTTCACCACTTAATATTGACCGGGAAGGTGATGGGATGGTGGAATAGAAAGGGGGAATCAATTTCAGAGATCTACATATAATCCCCTCTCTGGAGATGGACAACATGGAACTGAGTAAATGGACACATCGGACAATGTACGATATGAAAAAGTAATAACAATTTGTAAATTATTAAAGGGTTATGGGGGAGGGAGAGTTGAAAGAGAGGGGAAATATGAGAAGCTGGTACTGGGGGCCTAAGTGAAGGGAGGATGTTTTGAGAGTGATGATGGCAACAAGTATGCAAATGTGGTCTGCATACAATTGATGTATGCATTGAGCATGGTGGGAGTTGTATGAGTTCCCAATAAAATGATTTATAAAAAAAAACCAGAGGGCTGAGCCCCGGTGGCATAGTGATTGAGTGCAGGACTGCAACCCACTGACTTGACAGTTCAAATCCAGCAGCAGCTCTCCAGGAGCACTCCCACTCCCACCAGGAGGCAGTGATGCCCCCCAAAGAAACAAAACAAAACAAAAACAAAGGGGAAAAGAGGAGCTTATACCAAGGGCTAAAGTAGAAAATGTTTGGAAATGAATATGGCAACATGTGTACAAATATGCTTGATACAAATGATGTATGGTATTTTATAAGAGCTGTAAGAGTCCCCAATAAAATCATTTAAAAAAAAAGATTGATATGGTGTAAAATTCCCCTTGATGTGATTAAAAGATTCAATTGTATGATATAGAAATTATGTTCAAATAAACTGTTTTAAAAAGCAGTTATATAAAAACTTGGAAGTGAATTATGCTAATAATTCTACCTGATAAACATAATTAACAATGCTGAAATGTAAATGTACACATCTTTAAATGGCAATGAAACAATATAAAATTCCATTGAAACTTCCCCTAAAAACATGGATGAAATTCAAAGTCCTGAACCAAAAGGAACCACTGAGCATTCAACCATTTCAAGAGGTAGCATATGACTGAGAACACTTAAGTAGGGCATGTAAGTGGCACTGAAGACATTCATGAAAAACAGGGCTTCAAGAGTTGCTGGCTATCAATGAAGGCATTTCAGCAAATGAGGTAATGCTGGAAGCACTCAGTTCATCTGTGTCAAGAAACATGGATGGCAGCCAACTGCCTTCCAACTGAGAGAGATCCATATTTGTGCACACATCAAAGAAGGGTGACCCAACAGAGTGTGAAAATTATTAACAATATCATAATATCACATGCAAGTAAAGTTTTGCTGAAGATCATTCAAAAAGGACTACAATAGTCCACCATCAAGGAGCTGTGGAGACTCAAGGCAGGGTCAGAAGAGAATGTAGAATGAGGGACGCCTTTGCTGACATCAGATAAATATTGGCTGAAAGTCAACCATGCCAGAAAGATGTTTACTTGTGCTTCATTGACTATACAAAGACATTCAACTCGGTGGATCTTAACAAGCTATGGCTACAATTATGAAGAATCCAAGTACCTTTCACTGTGCTCCTGTAGAACTTGTACATAAAAAAAAATGGAAGTCATATGGACAAAATAAGGGGAGAATGTATGGTTTGAAGTCCAGAAAGATATGCATCTGGGTTATGTCCATTTACCATATTTATCCCATGTGTATGATGCAAAAAAGTCAATGAAGGAGCTGCTTTAGGTTAGGAAGGCTGTGGCAGCAGAACTGAAAGTACAGTTACAACCTGAGGTACTTGCTTACTGAAAGGGAAGAGGGTTTGTGGAATGTACTGACGAAGATTAAAGACAAGAGGCTTCAGTATGGATTCCAGGAGCTCTGGTGGCAGACTGGTTACATGTTAGGCCACTAACCGTAAGGTTCAGCAGTTCATAACTACCATCTGCTCTTCAAGAGAAAGATGAGGCTTTCCACGCATGTTATAGTCTCAGAAACCCAAAGAGGCAGTTCGATCCTGTCCTGTAGGATTGTTTTGAGTCAGAATAGAGTGTTTGGGTGGGAGACAGGGTGGATTATAATCCTCACAACTGCAGCAGTCAACAACATTATAATAAATACCAAAAAGATTGATGTTACTTGAATCCATGAGCAATGCTCATGGAAGCAGCAGTTACAAATTGAAAAGACATATCACATCAGACAAATATGTTATACAAGGCATCTTCAATGGATTATAGAACAAGGATATCACTTTGATGACTAGGGAGTGCTGGGCACAAGCCATATCTGTACATGGAAACAATAATAAATGAGTAAAGCCAAAGAACTGAAGCATTAGAATTATTTTTTGACACAGATATGGATTGCCAAAAAAAAATAAATAAACACCTTTGTCTCAGAGAAAGTGCTACCAGAATGCCCCTTAGAAGATAGGAAGATTTTTGGTCACATACTTTGGACATTATATCAAGAGAAACCAGTGTCTCAGAAAGCATCCTGCTCAACACAGAGAAAGTCAGCGACAGAGGAAGACCGTCAAAGAGATGAATGTGGTGGCTGCAACAATGGCTTCAAACAACAGATATGAGGGTGCTGCAGGACTGGGTGGTATTTTTTTTTTGAGGCGGGGGCGGGCAAGGACGGTATTTTTTCTTTTGCACATGGAGTCACTAGAAGTCAACAGTGACTGTTTTAGAGTATAAAGGAGACCCTCATCTCAAATGTAATTTAAGGAGAACATTCTTTCATCTTAAATGGGACAAAGAGAAAATAAAGGCAAAGACTGTCATCTCAATAAAGCAGACCGGGCTGAGCCCCAGTGGCGTAGTGGCTGTGCAAGGATCTGCGGCCCACTGGGATGGAGGTTCGATTCCAGCTCCACAGAGAAAAGGCTGGGCCTCCTACTCCCACCACCTGAGGGCAGGGATGCGCCCCCCCCAAAAAACAAACAAACAAACAAAATCAATAAAGCAGACCATTAGTACAAGGTCAAAATGATGTCCAAGGGTTTTGCTGAGATTTCAGGACATAAAAAAAGGACATGAAATGACAAAGAAATCTGTCACAAAAGCCTGAATGGTGGCAGATCAATGCCTCATGGTGAAAGGAGAGACTACGCACGTGCATTGAGATGGGCAGGAAAGTTTGCAATTTGGCCCAGGTCCTTCCCATCAAAGCAGTCAGGGCGAGATTCAAGCTTTTGTGACCCTCAGCCCCACCCACCAGTACTGTCTTCTCTATCAAGGACACAACCAGGCAAGTCCCTAAGGGTGCTTGCCCTACCTAGGTCCAGTGTAATATGCCCCAGGCAGGATGGTTGTCATTCCAGGACAAAGCTCAGAAAGAATTCAAAAAGGCTTAATCTCCCGTGAGACAAATAGACTTTAGATTTCCTCAGTCTTCCATGACCCTCTGAAAACTGGCTGTACAGGATTTAAACCCTAATACACTGGTGACACCTGACAACAACTCTCCCTTCTCCCCATCTTGCTTTATTTTTAGCAGAGTTTTATCTTTTATTAGCATTAACACACAGTAGTGTCAACAAAGGAGAACCTCACTGCTCCAGTCAACAGCTGAGCTCTACTTGCTGAAAGGTTGGGGGGGCGGGGTACATCCAGAGGCAGGTTTGGCAATCATCTTGTGAACTGAACATCCCTGAAATCCCTTTGAAGCTGACTTCTCCCCACTTGCATACACACACACCCCATGAGTTTCTATGGCAACCAGCACAAACAACAGATTCAGAGGTCGACTCTATACTAAGGGACCTCAGAGAGTTCAGGGGAAAACTCCACGACCTGTTCACACATCTTCCACTTTTTGAGATTAGTTAGTCCCCCTGTGAGAGTGTTTGTGTATGCATTTGTGTGTGTCATGGTGCCAGGGTGGAACAGTAGGTTACACATAGAACTGTGAACCACTAAGTCTGCAGGTGTAACCCACCAGCCATTCCACTGAAGAAATGTAAAGCTTTTTATTGCCGAAGCATTTAAAATCTAGGAGAGCCATTGTGGGGGGAGAGGGAGGTGGGGAGAGGCAATTCCAGTCTGTTCCACAGAGTCCCTAGGAGTCTGAATCAACTCTATGACAGTGGTTTTGATTTGATTGTGGATGTGTATCAAAGATGTCTTAGAAGGAGAAGTAAAAGAGAATGGAGGGAGGGGAGGTAGGAAGGGAAGGAGAGGGAGAAATAACCCTTAAGATGGAGAAGGCAATGGAGAGGAAGTTATGAAGCAATGCTAAGAGAAAGCACTAGTACACAAGGCAAGGAAGCCCTGGTAAACGCAGATGGAGACAGAGCACCTGCAAAACTTCATAAAACAGCACTCAACCTTCTGTGAGCTCTGCATAGATTATTCTGATACCTCCGGGCTCCCGAGCCTTTGCTGAAACATCGCCCACTAGAGTCAGGTCAATCAAGACTCACAGGGACCCCACAGGCAGAGGAAGAATACTCCATGGGGCCCAAAATCCGACAGTTGAGTCTGCCCCACCAGGATTGCAACCAACAGACTGAGACCTTGAGCACACTAATGAGCACTGGGATTGCACCTACAGCATCACACATGAAGACAGCAAAATGGTCATTAAAAAGACAGGGAAGGAGAGAGAAATCACAGTGGCTGTCAGGGGAAACAGAAACTGCCTCTTAATGGTGGAGTAGCTAAGGCAGACAGAAGAAATGAGGTAGCCACCCATCTGAAGAGAAACCTCAAAGGATACCTCCAAAACACAAAGTAAGACATTATTTTTTAAAATGTGCAAGGCTTCTAGTTAGAAAACTCAAAAGTAAGGACAGACTCAGTGTATCTTAAACTGAAAGAATGAAAGAAAACAAGCAAATCAAGGCTTGAGTTATGATATTGGATGATTCTATTGGCAAGTGGTCAGAAGAGACCAGTCCATGGAGGAGGACATAGGGCTGGGTAAAGTAGAGGGGTAACAAAAAAGAGATAGGGTCTCAAAGAGATGTATGAACACAGTGGCAGGAACACTGGTCTAAACGTAAGAACCATGATGAGGATGGTGACAGAGGGGGCAGTGTTCCCGTCTGGTGTACACAGGGTCACTGGGAATCAGAACAGACCAAAGTGCTAACAGAACTAACAAGGGCTTCCTTTGAACACAGAGAGCCACCACGGTTCATCCAGCTTTCTGGTTTAACAGGGAAATGCTTGACCATTGCACCACCAGGGCCCTGTGTTCTAAGGGAAGGGGTGTTATTACCTGCTGACAAGGTGTCCAGTTGGTACATCCACCAAAGATCAAACCCAGGATCTCTTGCCATCTCAGCCCTTTCTCCAAGGATTCCTGCCCTCTTGCCTATCTCTGTGGCCTTCCAGTGCTTGCAGTTCTGGGAGGGGTCTAGAGAAGTGAAGGGTGGGGTTAGGCCTCCCAATGAAAACACAAACAAAGAAACAAAGGCTGGGTCAACTAAAGGAGAAACACTTCCTTTTCCACCCAGTTGACTAATTGCTTTTTATGCAGGAAAGCATCCTCATCCTTATATGAAATGGGGGACAGCCAAGAAGGTGTGGGAGCATTTCACACCACCCTATGATCTTCAGGTGAGGCTAGACTGAGCAAGGAAGAGAAGCTTCCCTACCCTTGAAATGTTGGTAGCACCCAGGGATGAAGCTTCTGTGTTGACCTGTGACACTCGGTTTAAACATGTGGCAGAGTCAGGTATGTACTGACAATGGACTTTGTAGGCTTGAGACAAAAGCAAGCACACAACTGTTAAGTCAATTCCAACTCACAGAGACCCTATCAGACAGGGGTAAGCTGCTTCCGGGCTGGAAATATTGAAAGTACCATGGGCTGCCCAAAGAACCAACCAATCTCTCTCAGAATTACCAGCCGGGATGCTCCTTAGAGGCGAGAATGGCGACATTCCATCTCTGTACTTGGGACCTGTCATCAGGAGAGACTTGTTCCTGAAGAAGGATACCATGCTTTGTAAAGTAGAGGGGCAGAGAAAAAGATGACCCTCCACAAGAGGGATTGATACAGTGGCTGCAACAAAGGGCTCAAAATAAGAACAAGTGTGATGTTTGTGTAGGACCGGGCAGTGTTTCATGATATCATTATGCAAAGAGTCACTCTACATTGGAACTGACTGGAAGGCACCCACAAACAACTCTTCGTGTGAGGAGACAGCCTCATCTTTCTCCTTCAGAGCAGCTGGTAGGTTTGAACCCCCAGCCTTTCTGCTAGCAACCCAATTGTGGTGGTCATGTAGCCTGTTAATCTGGAGATAGCCATTGAGCAGCCAATGAGGCCTCTGTGTGGGCATGGCTTTCTCCTGAAACGTCTGGGAAATCTTGTGATATTTTCCTGGTGGAGATGAGAAGCTGTCTCCCCAGTTGTTGAGGGTTAGTCTCAGAGACAATGAACTATGGACAAGACAAGATAGCAGCATCCGTGAAGCTGAAGGAGCCGGAGGAGAAGCCACACGGCCTTACACTGATGGAAGCAGACTTCTGAGGCTGGAGAAGCTATGTGGAGATCCCTGCCAGCACTGAGTTGCTTCTCCCACCACTGGATGCTGTTGACGGATCCTGAGCCCTGGAAGCGAGGAGCCATGGGGAGACCCCTGCTGGTGCCAGAACTCTGCACCCACTGACCTGTGACTTTGTGCATTGGAAGACTTTATAGACTAATATCGGGCATATGGGCTAATATCGGACTTATGACTTTGAACTTGACTGGGCTGGGATGCTTTCTCAATGTCCCTTTCTTCTTGTATATAAATCCTTTCCTTATATCCATATGCATGGATATACTCTACCTGGACTGACACACCAATGTTCCACCAGAGCCCCTAGGAAGTCAGCACTTCACACCCATGATGGGGCATGTCCAGGGAGGGAAGAACGAGACCCCTCCTACTTCCTTCAGAAGACCCTGTATCTGTCTGCAGGAATCCTGGAGGGCGGGTGACCCTGGGTGCTGCAAACCGTTACAGTGCCCAACTGCTAACCTAAAGACTGGGAGTTGGAGCCCACCTGGAGGAGCCCTGGAAGGCACACCTGACAATCTAGTTTTTAAAAAACTTCAGCTACTGAACACCTCCAGGGCACAGTCCAGCTCTGCAGGGGCTCTGGGATCAGAGTCATCCTGGCAGTGACTGGTGTGAGTGGGAACGGGATGGGCCAAGTAGAAAGTGGCCTTAGGAGCAGGGGAGGGCTCCTCTCATCCAGGGTGGGGAAGCTGCTGGGGGCTTCTCTTCTTGCTGGCAGGGGCTGCCAAGCATGGGGAAGGGCTTTCAGGAGCCTCTCACACATCACTGCTCAGCCTTTGGAGGCCCCATCTGATCCAAGGTACAGGGCCAGGTACAGAGGGGTGGAGAGAGCTGCAGTTGGGCCAGACCATGGGGGTAGGGTTGCAAACAGCAACAGAGGTAGAGGGGCCATGGGTCTTTAAGGAAAGGGGCAGCTTCATTTTCAGCTCCTGGAGCAGTTGGAGAGTTGGAACGACTGACTGAGCGAGGTTTGCAGTCCAATGCTTATTCCACAGCGCCACCAGGGCTCCCACAGAAACAATGACAGACAGTTTCCAAGTGAGAACCACAAGGAGCAGAGACAAGGGGAAGGGCCAGCAGGAGTCCTCAGGGAAACTAGAAAGGCACTGACTACACCTGGGTGCAGATCACAGTCAGGAATAGTCGGAAGTGAATCCCACACCGATCCCCTACACAGATCCCACACAGACCCGTGTGGTGGTCCCATGGGTGCCACAGCAGAACGGTGCTTCCCAGGGCTGTCCTTGCTGCTTTCTCAGAAGTCCATTGTCAGGCTTTCCTTCCACCTGTGACTCTGGAGGAATCCGTCCCTCCAGTTTTCCAGCTTATTCCCACCACCGTGGGGACTCAGCACCCAGATGAGGGTCCCAGAAATGCTTGCTGTCTTCCCTCATAGTTTCTCTTGAAGTGGGAATGGTGGGAATGTGGTTGGAGATGGTCCTTCTTCTGACACTGTCCCATAGGGTATCATGGTGGTCTGTGCTGATATTGTTAGGTACTATTGAATGGGCTCAATCCACAAAGACACTAGAAAACATGACCTGATCCTGATGCAACATTGTGTCCATCTAGAGAGCATGGCCTGATCCTGGGCGCAACATTGTTTCCATCTAGAGAACTTGGCCTGATCCTGGGTGCAACATTGTTTCCATCTAGAGAGCATGGCCTAATGCTGGGTGCAACATTGTCTCCATCTAGAGAACTTGGCCTGATCCTGGCTGCAACATTGTTTCCATCTAGAGAGCATGGCCTGATGCTGGGTGCAACATTGTCTCCATCTAGAGAACTTGGCCTGATCCTGGGCGCAACATTGTCTCCATCTAGAGAACTTGGCCTGATCCTGGGTGCAACATTGTCTCCATCTAGAGAGCATGGCCTGATCCTGGGTGCAACATTGTCTCCATCTAGAGAGCATGGCCTGATCCTGGGTGCAACATTGTCTCCATCTAGAGAGCACGGCCTGATCCTGGGTGCACCACTGTATCCATCCATCTTGTCAAGAGCCTTCCTTTTATTAGCTACTAACAAGCATGGTGTTCTTCTTTTAGGACTTGCCTCTCCTGATAATATGTCCAAAATACGTGTCACAGTCTCACCATACTTGTCCTGTGGACCATTCTGGCCATACTTCATCCAAGATGGATTTGTTTGTTCTTTTGGCAGTTCATGGAACTTTGCCTTTCAGGAGTTAGGCAACTGGTTACATAGCAGGCTGCTAACCTCAAGCTCAGCAGTTCAAAACCACCATGGATGAAAGATAAGGCCTTGTACTCCCATAAGGAGTTACAGTCTCAGAAACCCACAGGGACAATCTGCCCTGTCTCATTGGGTGTCTGTGATCACTGGCAGTGATTTTGAGTTTATGAAGTTGGGAGAAGGGAGAGAAAAGTAACCTAACCTTTCCACAGCTCATTTAGATTCACCCTACTCCCAACCCCCTTCTGTAGTTCAGGACACACAGGTGACTAAGGTTTGTTATTGCTGACTTTGTCACTTGCTAAAGAACCTTATGCATGCATTTCCAGCCTCTATTTTTTCCCAAAGAGTGTGTACTGCTGAGGAGTTCTGCTCTTCCAGGTCTTTGCTCTCCTCACACTGCCAATCCCCCACCACCCTAGGACCTTGAATTCACACTTAGGAGAAGGCCCAGAACTGGCAGCAGAATGGAAGCACATCACAGCAGATATGACTACTGTTCACATCTGTGTGTTTCTCCCTCCTCCAGGACTTGGCTGGGGAAGGAAATCTGCTGAGCTGCAGCAAGCATAAGATGCCCTTGTAGGCTGGTTTTGGAGTCTGGATGCTAGCTGAAAGTCACTCAGCAGCTCACAGGTCTCAATTTCTTTGGGAATAGCAACAGGGTCCTGTGCCACTCATGTATGGCTATCTAAGGGACATGGTCACTTTTGGATATGGACTAAGCATTATTGTTCCACCATGGAAACAGGATGATTCGAAGTTGATGATGTTTACTATGCACTGCTAATGGGACACAGAGAAAAAGAGCTGTCCTGTTTCTGCACTGGTATGTGAGATACAGGGAGTCCAGATAGCCCTGTTTTTTTGCATTGGGCTGTTAACTGCAACATCAGTGATTCACAGTCACCAGCCACCCCGTGAGGGAAAGATGAGGCTGCGTACTTCAGTAAAGAGTTAGTCTTGGAAAACCACAGGGTCAGTTCTCTGTCATCTAGGGTGGCCAGGAGTCTGCATGGACTTGATAGTAGTAAGCTTGGTTTTGAACGGGAGAGGTGTATGGGCATACCGAGCTCTCTATTCTGACATAGGAACTAACTAGGGAGATGAAGGCACAGAAAGACAGTGCTCGCCTGTGCTAGCTTTCTGAGTGCGATGTTGAATGATGACATCATTCCTGAAAGAAAATGATAAATAAAGCTCCTAGAGAATCCCCTAGCACTTGGCGATGCAGAGGACTCAGCTACTGAGTCAGTCAAATGCACCCCTGGTACATCTATGGCTAACACAGTTGCTGAAAGGATAACACAGGGATGATCATAAGAGTAGATTTCATGGGAGTCTTTAAGTGGCAAGTCAACTTTGGCTCCAATCTCCTGGTTTCCGTGTTGAAACTTTGCACAGTGTGGTACATAGAATTCTAACCCTGAACCCCAAAGTCCCTCCTTCTGATGCCAAAACAGTGCAATCCCCACCCCATCCCCAGGAGAATGGGCAGGACTAAGAACTTGACCTTATTTCTCCTTCTTTACTTCATCTGGTAAAGACCACGAGCTTGTGCAGTTGTGATTCTGTCCCATTTCATAGATTCTGAGCTCATCAAATGGGAGGCTCTCCTGGGTGGGATGGAGGAAAGAGATCCTGCAGGAAGACATAGGAGACTGCCTTGGGGTGAGATGCTCCCAGTAGCAGGGAAGCCCGGCTCAAGCAGGGAGCACATCTGAAGCTTTATACGGGATTGCTATGAGTGCCTGAATTGAGGGAGGCTTTGTGCAAACGGAGGCACAAGAAGACTGCACTGCCCAAGTGCACAGTGCAGACTCTGAGTTGAACCTAGACAATTGTGATCCAGGTTGGGTCATAACCAGGACATTGAAAGTGAAAGGGGGAAGTGAGTGGAGGGTGGGGATGGGGAGGTATGTTATTTGAACAATGGTCCAACCTACCAGACCACTGCATTTAAACTGTCATCTCAAAAACATAGCTCTTACAGTTGCAGAATTGCTTAAATGCAGGCATACATGTCTAGTGATGAAAGCATTTTGATGAATTAACAACATCAAAATTAACAGGAGATGTAACTGATGCCTTAAATTTCAGAAAGCATGTACGGAGGACAGGAATAATTTGGAATGACAGTTGAGATTTACCTGAGAAATAGTTATTAACTAATCTGAAAAAGAACTGGTTACAGAAAATAATTACTGTCAGTGTTGACCTGTCTTTGTTGTCTGTCTCTCTCTCTCTCTGAGAGAGAGAACAGCATGTGTCTATACACACACATATATACTATACACATACACACATATATGTGTGTTTGTGTGTAAATATAAATGTATGCTATATAAATGTATTTTTCCATACTGTGGAAAAAGGTAACTAGAGTTTGGTTGTGGTTCATGAAGAGAAATTGCTGTACATAACAAGAATAAAGCTGCATTGCATGTAAAAAAAGTCTGAAATCCTTTTTCTATCTCTTATACATGATTTGGACATACAGTTTACAGCTACTTGATTAAACAAACCCTATTTTAAGTCTCTATGGTTCAATAATCATTCAATGAAATAAATATCTCAGTGTTGTGGTTGGGTGCTGGCCAATCAGTTCCGGCCCGGAGAAAGCCTATGTAAAACAGAAAGAAACACACCCGAGACCTGTATGGCCCCTACAATTGCCCCATATTTGGGTCTGTTTTGCAGTCACTGGGTCAACCTTTCTTGTCAATGGTCATTTTACTGCCCCTCTGCTTTGCTAAGCTGTGGGAGTAGTTCTGCCATGCAGGGAAGTGAGGTCAATGGAGCCAACCAATCGTGCACACAGACTCCGGACACCAAGCTCAGTGGCACACATCTAACTTTATTACAGCTTTTGCGAGGCTTATATATGCTTCATCGACCAATCAGATAATTTCTTTCACTTACTTCCTTGTTTCCAAAGACATCCTTCATTGAGATCATGGGTTACAGTATGAAAAACAATTGGTCCACACTGTGGGCTATATAAAAGAGGTGGTTTTGATTGAGTTATGTAAATGAGATGTAGCTGACTGAGCCAGCCCATCTAATTGTCTTAGAAGACTATTTCATCCAATCATCATACTACAAGATCTTACCATCCAATTACATTACAGGATCTTAGCCAATACTATGGGGAAACTAGAAGCATTCTGATAGGCTGTGTTTCAGAGGTTAAAGCATAAGGTTGCCAAATGAGCTGGCCTGGGGTCTTATTTACCTCGAGACTGGAGTTTTTGCAGGAATCGTGAAAATGCAGATACCCAACATCTTCGACCTGACTCAAGACTGGATTATTCCAGGAAACTTGGACGTGTGGGTTCCAGCTACCTAGGGGTGCAGATACCCAGCTGCTTCATGACTGCTCCAGGAGATGCAGCAGCATCCTGTGCTTTTTACTCCTTTCTCCCGGATCCACAGGGCCTGTCAGGAACATCCCACATGCTAAGCATGATGTCTTTTTCCAGGAACTGGCCTTTCCTGGAAACGTCCAAATCATGTATAAGAGACAGAAAAAGGATTTCAAATTTTTTAAATGAAATAATTCCTTCCTCATTGGGTGACCCCATTGTACTCCAGCTCAGCACTTGAACATTTCTTATATATCTGAATCTTTTCTATTAAATGTAAATGTCCTTGATGAGTGTAAAAGTCATTTTTACTTTGCTATCTTCGATGCTACATGCAATTTGCCATAATGTGTGCACATGGTCACAATGAAAATAGGTTCAACAAATGACAAAGATTAAGAGTTTTAAAACACTTGGAATTGAAGAGCCCAAACTCTTCAAATAACTGAAATGGCTGTTTCTATCCACTGCATTTAGAAATATCTTCAAGTCTTGCCCTTTAGTGTTAGGCAGTAGTCTCTAGAGAAATGAAATCAGGACACATGATTATATATAATATAATATATGATATGATATATAATATATAATATATATATAATTGTGAGAAAGAATATAATAGCTAATTAGTCCATACAACAGTACGGAGGGTTCAGTTCAACTCACTTCCATGGAACAGTTAGTCTAATGGAAGTCCTTCAACTCACATGGGCTGCTGAGGGCCAAGGTCAAGGAAGCAGAGACCTCCCTGGGATAAGGTGAGCTCACTCGGTCTACAAGCAGCAGGCAGCAGGGCAGTTTACCAACATCAGTAGCTTAAGAACTTAGCAAAGCAGACATAGTTGGGGTATCTGGCACAAGCCATCTAAGGTGACAGGACCCACCATCCTTGAGCTCCAGTACAGGATCCATGGATTGTTGAGTCAGTTCCAAGTCCTAGCAAGCCTACGTACAAAGGCATAAACATGGCCTGGCCCTGTGCCACACTCACACGTGTTCTTACCTTTGACAGTAGAGCCACCAAGTCAATCCATATTGCCCAAGTTCTTCCTTCTTCTCACTGCTTAGCTATTTGTGTCTATAGAAATATCTACACATTTGCACAGGTGCAGAGAAGGATGCTGTACTGACCACTATCTGTAACTCCCATTTTCATAAATGAAAAACATTGGTAGTCACAACCAAGGAACAAATATTTTCTGTGCATGTGTGAATTCTCACTTAAAAAGTTCGCACCTAACGCTACAGTTCAGTAAAAGGAAAACAAGGAATTCAGGCCAAAGAATTGTGTCATCCATTGATCTTTCAAGATGCTTAACGATTGCTAAATGGTTTGAGATGAAAGCTTGATAAACACGTGTGAACTGACTGAAGTTATAAATATCTTCAAAGAGCTATTGAAACCTTATGAAAAGCTCCTTTTTTGTAATGAGGGGGGAAACATGAAAATTAGCTCCATTTAAATGCTCAGAAGAGTCCCATATTGTACTTTATAAACTTATTTATAAATATCATTTCAGGGGGCTGAGCCCCGGTGGCATAAGTGGTTGAGTGCAGGACTGTCTCCCACGGGCTTGGCAGTTCAAATCCAGCAGCGGCTCTCAGGAACAGCACTGGGTAGCACCCACGGTGATGCCCCCCACCCCCCAAAAATATCATTTTAAAAACCTTTTAAACAGATTTCCAATCTTTATTTCCTCTTGCTTTCAAAAGCCTTCTCTGTTTTTGAGGAGTGGGCAGCTCTGAAGCATAAAGGGCTATAATGAGTTGAAAGAGTCTCCATGGAATCTCATAACAGCAATAGACCTTAAGGAGTTTCTGGGTGGTACAAAGGATTACAATGGTCAACTGAAAATTATAAGGTTGGTGGTTTGAGTGCATACCCAGTTCTTTTGGAAGGAAGACCTGGAGATCTTCTGAAAAAAAAAAAAACAGCCATTAAAAATATTCCCTGGCTGAGCCCCGGTGGTGTAGTGGTTGTGTGCGGGAAGGCGGCCCACAGGGTTGGTGGTTCAAATCCAGCAGCAGCTCTCCAGGAGCAAGGTTGGGCTTCCTACTCCCACCAATTCAGTGGTGTGCCCCCCAAAAATTAAAAAAAAAAAAGGGGTTCAGCCCTGGTGGCATAGTGATTGTGTGCAGGACTGCGGCCCACAGGGTTAGTGGTTCAGGTCCAGCAGCAGCTCTCCATGGCAAGGCTGGGTCTCCTACTCCCACCAGGGCAGTGATGCCCACAAAAAAAATTCTCTGAGGGAATGCAGTCTTGGGGATCAAGACCATAGCTTTGGTGACACCAACCAATGTCAATTGGCATAATGCAGTCCATAGAGACAATGTTGCACATTTCATTGGGGTGAGTAGTGTCTGGGATCTTAAATGCTCATGAGCAGACATCGAAGTTGTAACCACTGATCTCTTCCTGTCCGGAAGACAGTTGAGTGAGGAAAATCAGAAGACATATGAAAACAATTAGCCAGTGGACCAAAGCATTGCATGAACTTCAGTCTCCCAAGACCTGAGACCTAAAGAACTAGAAGGTGCCCAGTTAACACACACATCCTGCTCTGAAAAGGAAAACATTGTAAGGTCCTGGATTAAGTGGAGCAAAATGTGCACAAAACTCAGTTATAAAAGAGACCAGACTTGTTGGTCAGAGACACCACCACCACCACCACCACCACCACCACCACCACCCCTCCCCACCCCCGCTATAATGTGTGTGGCTGTTAATCTCCATTCAGGTCTGGGACTTTTGTTAACCCTTAAGATTAATGGTTAACAAAAGAAAGCACAAACTGATCAGGTGAGAACACAGACTTCTCTTGCTACCTTGACAGATTCCCTCTGTATTTTTCTCCAGGCCTGTGGTTTTAAATACCCCAAGTTCATCGATCAGGCATGGCAAAGTGAATAGGTCCACATTTGAACCTGTGGTCATTCCACAGCAAACCCTGTTCCAGGTCACTCTTCTTCATCTCACTAAAGAACACTACCATTCACACTTGGGTCAAGTCAAATAACTATGGACCTTAACTGCTCTTTTTCCATCATAGCCTACATCCAAATAGATTCTAGAGACAAAATCCATCCAGAACTGGGTCACTTATTATGGTTTCTAAAACCACAAGCCCTAACCCAAGCTACCACCCTATCGTACACGGAACCTCATAACTGGTTCCACCGCTCCCTTGTTGTCTTCCTGAAACAATGTGTCATTCCTCAGCTCTTCACATTGTTTTACCTTCCTGTGGTAGTTACATAATTTCATGTCAACTTGATAAATTAGTACAAGGGTAGAGTCTAGCTTGTCAATGAGGTCACAGATTGATGATGCCTCCTTATGGACGTAGACTTCTCGTGAGGATTCTGAAAACTTCCCAAGGTGCCTACACCTCTCTCTCCCTCTGCTCTCTGCTGCACTTTCCTGTTGAAGACCCATATTTGGAGAGCTGGAAGAGTCATGTGAAAACCTGCACCAGCGCAGATAGGCTTCCACAGACATTGGAACCATAAGACTTTCCACTCATAGGCGTGTGAACTTCTTGCATTCGGCATCATCACAAGTGACTACGTGAGTCTGAAGAGAAATGTACGGACTAGTACCAGATACATGGACTTGATCTGAACTGGACTGGGATGTTTGCTCAAATACAATTTCTCTTTGATATAGAGTTCTCTCTTACATATAAGTGTCTCTGGATTTGTTTCTCTACTCAATCCATTCTGACACACTTACAAATGCCTTCAAGATTCCACATGCTCCTGGCATGACTTTCTCTAAGTCCATAGGCTCAAACCTGAAGCAAGCCTCACGAACCTTCTTTCCATGGGACATACCAGACTCAATACCTTCATGAAACCTTTGCAGCTGCTGATTCCGCTTCTTTTACACTCGACCTCTAAACATTCTCAGGGAGACCACCAGTCCACCTCCCTCTCTCCCTGCAGTCTGCTTTATACTTCCTTTTGGAACTCATCATGCCTCAAGTGGCACAAAGAGACTGAATACATTCCCCCTGCAGGGTTAGCTCCCTCCTGTCTGACTGGTGTCACTACTGTATCTATAACCCAAGTTATTTTACTTAATGTCCTCAGAAAGCATCCCACACCCGCCTACAAAATGCAATTAGACTAAGGTACTTTACTGAATGCAGCCTCTGTGCAATTTTTATAACTTGCTCCATTGGTCAAGCCACCACAGTATCCCGTGCCTGGTTTAAAATCAGGAAAGGTGTGTGTCAGGCTTGTGTCCTCTCACCACACTTGTTCGATCTGCATGCAGAGCAAATGAGCAGAGATGCTGCACTGGAGGAAGAAGAGTGTGGCACCGGGCTTGGAGGAAGGCTTACTTACAACCTGTGGTGTGCAGATGGCACAATCTTGCTTGTTGAAAGGGAGGAGGGATTAAAACATGTGCTGATGAGGATCAAGGATTGTCACCTCCAGTATGGATTATGACTTAATGTTAGGAAGACCCAAATCTTCACAACTGGCCAATAGGAATCTTGATGACAAATGGAGAAAGATTGATGCTATCATGGATATTGTCTACTTGGATCCACAATTAATGCTCATAGAAGCAGCAGTCAAGTGATCAAAAGAGGTGTTGTATGGAAAACGAAGAACCAGGAAGCAAATGTATGAGGACAAATTTTCTATACTCATAATTAAGTCTGGGAGGCAGACTGGAGGAGGAAGGCCTTCACTCTTGTTAAGTTGGAGATGAATCCCAGTCACATTCTCCTAACTAAAAAAGTCCCCTGTGATAATACCAATTTTATGATGCTTCTTGCAAGTACAGGGTTGCCTATTATCTTTTTTTGGGGGGAGGGGGGCATCACTGCTCTCCAGTGGTGGGAGTAGGAGGCCCAGCTCCATTGCTGGAATTGAACCTGTGTTCCAGTGGGCCGCAGTCCTGCATACAACCACTACGCCACTGGGGCTCAGCCCTGCCTATTATTTTCTTGAAAGGTTTCTGCCCGAAGGTTCTATTCTCTGACAAATCAGAGCAATCAGATTCTATTGTCTGCCCCACCCAAAGTAAGACCCACTCCCTTCTGATAAGGATCACAGAGAAGAGTTCAGGACACTCAAAGTCAAGCCAGCTGCTATCTTAAACTAGAACTTAATCCATCCTGGTGTGCTTGTTCTGTCTTGTCCCACATATATCTTAAGTACCTCCCCTTCCTATCACTTGTATGCCTTTAGGTTCTCAACCTTACTAATGCCATGGCCCCTTAACACATTTCTTCCTGTTGTGGTGACTCCCAATCATCAGAAATAGTTGTTTTCTGATGGTCTTAGGTGACCCTTGGGAAAGGTTCATTTGACCCAAAAGGGAGTAGTAACCCACAGGTTGAGAATCCCTACTCTAGGACATTCCCTTTCTGGTTATGTGTGTGCCTCTAGCACTGCAGTTCTCAATCTGTGGGTCGTGAAATCTTTGGGGGTCAAATGACCCTTTCACAGGCGTTGCCCAATTCATAGAAGTAGGAAAATTACAGTTATGAAGTAGCAACAAAAATAGTTTTCTGGTTGGGGTGGGGCTCAACATGAGGCACTGTATTAAAGTGTTGCAGCATTAAGAAGGTTGAGGATCACTGCTCTAATACATGTCCTTCTGCTTCATGTGTGTATGATGTGGCTTGAATGCCCTAAGATTATATAAGCCTGTAGGAGAATACATCCTCCCACCCCCTCACCCTCTGGTTCTAGACTCCATTGAAGAAGTGAGCCCTTGCATGTTGTCTTTTTAATTTTTCCTTTAAAATCTATAACTCCTTAGGACCTTAGCCACTGTGGAGGCTAGTTCTTCCCCACCCCCCCCCCCCCCCCCCACACACTGTATTGCATTAGGTAAATCTGCTGCACAAGACCTCTTCAGAGTATTGAAGAGCAAGGAGGCCACTTTGAGGACTAAGTCATACCTGACTAGAGCCAATGGATTCTGCATTTCCTCATACACATGTGAAAAGTGGGCATTGAATACAGAAGACTGAAGAAGAATTGATACCTTTTTATTGTAATCTGGGGAAGAATACTGAAAGTACCATGGACTACTGAAAGGCCAAACCTACCCGAATTGGAAGAAGTATGCCCAGAGTGATCCTCAGAGGTAAAGAGGTCAAGACTTTGTCTTATATACTTCGGACATGTTGTCAGGAGAAGCCAGTCCTTGGAGAAGAACATCATGCTTGGTAATGTAGAGGGTCATTTGAAAAGAGGAAAGCTCTCAAGATGATGGATTGACACAGTGGCTGGAACAGTGAGCTGAAGCATAGGAAAAATCTGAAGGACGGGCAAAGGACTGGGCGGTGTTTTGTTTTATTGTACATAAGGTCCCTATGCGCCAGAGTCTACGGATGGCAACTGATAACCACAATAATCATGCATTGAGTTATTTTAAGCTACATTTGATTGCATTATTGCCATATTGGGGGTCATAGACAAGCTTTATGGACCATAGGTATGCTTGGATCAGAGGTTGCCTATAAGCAAAGGCAACTGCAGGCATCCATAAGCAAGGTTTGATTGGAAGCGTCTGGTAGGCTTCTGTTTCTGAAGCAGAAATATGTGCAGAAGCAAGGGAGAGGGCAGCTTCCCCTCTCTGACAGGGGTAACTGAGCCATTTTCGTAGCTACCAATATGGGCTCATCAATCACACCAGCTTTGGGACCCTGCAAGTACCTTCAAAAAGATGGATGGAAGTCAAGGAGGACAGCTGGCAGCCAGGCAGGCTGGGAGCGCTGAGTTTGGTGGGAGCCAGGGAAAGAGCTAAAGGAAGGTTCTTGGCTGATAACCAATTGCCTAAGTCATCCCACTTAATTTCGTTATTGGTATTATAGCCATTTTAAGAGTGCTCATCAGAGTGGCTGTTCTCTGAACAATAGGCCTCCTAGGACTCTCCATTTTACTCTGCTCATATTTTAACACAGAGCAGTGTGTATAGCTTGAAGATAGGAATCTATACAGCCATGGACAATGGAGGAGGGTCATGGAAATCTATTAGCAGCCTGAAGTGAATCACGGCCCTGTTATCATGGCAGTGAATAGTGTTCCATGCAAAATCCTTCCTGCTAATTCACTGCTTCCTATCTTGGATCAGGCAAGCCAAGTCACAGTGAAAAAGGTTTGCATAGTTCTTGGAAGCAGCACTTTATGAAAAATTCTATGCCTGCCTGCTGAGAAGTAACTTGAAATCTCTATTGTAGGTTTCTGTTCTCCTCTCCATTCCGTAAACGATATTTGCAAACAAGGTTCTTGGTTCAGACACGTGTCTTCACAAGGTGACAGACAACCGCAGGCTCTTGGCCATCCCTGTTTGCCAACAGTGCTGCAGACAAGGGCGTATCTGTACTAACATCCAGAGTTGACCAGCTTTCTCGAGATGGGAGAGAAAATTCACCCTTTTATGAAAAAAGGGGATGAACATATCTTATCTTCTTATTGGGTAAGCCACATCCATTCCAAGACATATTTCAGAGTGTGAAGGGATCCAAAGCAACAGGTGCCCCCCTCCCTTTTGCCCAGTTTCTCTTCCTCCAGCTTATTGTCTTGGCTGTATATTCCTATTGAGAAGATAGGCAATGTCCTCCCAGGTGGGGACTCCTCTTTCACTGATCCCCAAATCCCAGAGAATATCTGCATGACAAGTGGAGCTCCAGAAGAGGGGGCTATCTGCACAACAAGCTGAGTAGTCCAGCAATGCTATTTTCTCCATGGCCCAACAGCTTTGCAGACTTGCACCTCTTTTACAGGGTCCCTGGGAGGCCGGGGAGAGCAGTCTGGGAAGAGAGGATGGCAGCTCTCCCCTGGATCTTCAGCCAGTGCATTGGAAAACCACCATGTGAGGACACAGAACGCTCTTGGGGAAATGGCTTGGGAGAAGCAAGCCCATTCACTCTGTGAATCACCCACATGCTGAGGCTTTTTGCAGTGTGAAATGAGAGTATTACCTGTTCATTCATAAATCAGAACACCCCATTTAATCACATTAGCCATTGTCCCAAGTGATTAAATGCATCCCTGAGACAGGAGGGAATATTAAACAATGCAGTCTCATTGAAGGAAGATGGGAGGGGAAAAGGAGGAGTGACTGTGTAGAAGAGGGCTGATACTGGTTCTCTGCAATTCAGGGTGACCACCTCAGGAGACATGGTGAAACTGTGCCCATGGGGTTTTATGTTACATGCCAGTGGCTGTGTATTGGGTCACTCACTATCACGTCAGCAGTTTGAAATCACCAGCTGCTCTGAAGGAGAAAGAGGGAGCTTTCCACTCCCATAGAGAGTCACAGTCTCATCACCCCACAGGGGAAGTTCTACCTTGTTCTAGAGCAGTGGTTCTCACCCATCCTAATGCCGCAACCCTTCAATACAGTTCCTCACACTGTTGTGACCCCACCCCCACAACCATAGAATTATTTTTGTTGCTACTTCATAACTATAATTTTGCTACTGTTATGAATTGGGTGACCCCCGTAAAAGAGTTGTTCGACCCCCAAAGGGGTCACAACCCACAGACTGAGAACTGCTGTCCTGCAGGGCATCATGAGCCCGAATCCATACAATGGCAGTGAGTTTGGTGTGCTGATTGGAGTTTTACTTTTTATTGTGAACAGATGAGAGCTTACAAAGCAGGTTGGTTTTAGTCATCATGTCACTTTCATCCTGTGTCTGCCCACTGATGGCCACCCCCATGATGAAATGTCGGGTATCCCTCTTAAACCCTGAGGACCCTGCGTCCCCTCCTCCTTCATTCCTGTCCCTTCTGAACTTTGTCCTTGGGCAGGTGCCTTCCAGATTTGGACCTCAGAACCTGTTGCCTCACAGTGATCTTTCAGAAGCAGGAGGCCTGGTGCATGTCCCAGGGCAGTGAGGGTGTTTGAACTGCCAAGTGTGCAGCCAGTGGTGCAGCGCTTAATCCTGTGTGCCACCCAGGGACATAGGGAATCACCATGACACAGTATCAACCCTGCAGGAATGCGCACATGCACGTTGGTGACGTTTGTGTCAGGGCACCCTGACATCACTGCCCATCCCAAAGAGCTCTGTGTCAATGGAGAGGGGCAGACTGGAGGCTGGAACTTTAGCTTCTTCTATACCCTTGCCCATGTGAGTCAGCCACACCTGCAGCCCCTGAAAATTCTGCTTCTGAAGCCCGGGAGAAGGGAGCGGACTCCCCTCAGAAAGAGGTGGAACCAGGCCTGGGGCCTGCGAGGGAGGGGCACCATCTGCCATCAAGTCCATTCTAACTCTTCAGGACCCTGGAGGGCAGTGTAGCCCTGCTCTTGTGGGGTTTCCTAGATTAAACCTCTGCAGGAAGCTTAAACCTCATCTTTCTCCCTCAGGCTAGCTGGTGGATTCGAACAGTTACTCCCGATGCCACCAAACCGCAAACTGAATTCACTTCCATCAAGGTGACTCAGATTCAGACCTGCCCCATGGGCCAAGGCAGAACTGCTTTGGGTCCCAGAGTTTGTTGCTCTTCAAAGTGGTCAAAAGCCTCACCTTTCTCCCTCAGACTGGCTGGTGATGACTCTGCTGACCGTGAGGTGAGCGGCCCAACCATTGTCCTCTTCCAGAAGGCACAGCCCCTGAGTCCTGCTGAACTCACCTAAGGGTCAGTAGGCTGTGTGGTAAGTCTTCCTGTCTCACCCCTCCCTCACCAGGCTTGGCTGCCTCTTCCTCCATAGCTGCCTCCTCTCCTTGGAGGGAGGATGAGAGAGGGAGATGCAGCCCCCAGCCCCCAGAGGAGAGATAGTTCAGCTCATGGAATGGCAAGCCGGATGTCAGTGGAAAGTAACCCTGGCTGCAAACTGGCCAGTTCACCGCCTCTCCTGTGGCCTTCTGCAGCAAGGAAGGGACCCAGAACAGAACAATGTTTCCTTGGGAACTAAGGGTTGCCTGGAGCAGGGGCACAAACCAATCAGTCCCCACCTGTTCCTATGAGCTCAGGGCTTCAGGGCATCTCTCCCACTCTTCTGGGACTTCATTCCAGGCACTTTGACATCCTTGTTAATCCTTGGAGGTGGCCTAATGGAGCCAGAGAGAATACTCAGACCCTCCACGTGTTCCCCGCCCAACCTCTGCAAACCTGGGTCTTAGACAGCTACTGATCAGTTCGGATGGGAGACACCCCGTGGCGTTCCTTCCTTAAGGACTCAGTGTCTGGGCTTCATCAAAAAGCCCATTCTTGGGTCACAGGGAGTCAAGGTAAATTCCAGAGTAAAAGGCAAAATCCATCAGCAGGAAAATGTGCTTCTTTCTTCTCTATAAATTGCACCCGGGGCACTGAGGAACAGCCTAGATCCCCCTATAAAAAATTGATGAAACATTAACAAAGACGGAATGCCATATGGAGGAGCAAGCTATCCGAAGATGTAGGATTGTGTACGATTTTCACCCTTACGTACAGAAAGCCACAGGCTTACTACATAAGAGCCACAACTTATTGTTTCAGTGCGGGGTGAAGGTAAATAAGGAAAACTTCTTGACCTAGTTCAACATGCCCATTCAATAATATTGGCCCATCAGATGTGATGGTTAGTCCAAACAAACAAATAAACCATGAGCTTATTCTGAAAGCAAGTGACCACACCTGTCTTGAAAAAGAATGACTTGAGGATGCATCAAAGTCAATTGATCTGGTCATTCTGCTACAGGGAGCTTCTCCCAAGGGCACGATGAGTCCAAGGTGCTCCTGTGCTGCACAGGGACTGTCTGCTGGGGTGCTGCTACCAAGCGGTACCTTGGATAGGAGAGAATGGCATTCTGCAGGGACCCACTCAGTGCATTATCGTTCAATTGGACAAAACCAAAAGGGTAAAAAGCAAACAAACTCACTGACACAGTGTGGCTTCCAACTTAGAAGAACTATTTCTGTGCATTTCCGAGATTGTACTTATTTAAGAAAAACCCAAACCCTCGATTTTGCCTGAGAAGCTACTGGTGGTTTTGAGCAGTTGACCTTGGACTCCCTTTTCATTGATGAAGCCTATAAAGCCATCTAACCTTGTATTAGAACAAAGGTCACATGCGGTACCCCACCCCCAAGCCTTTCTTAGCAGCCATGATCTTGACTGCATGTGTCTACAAATACGTTCCCCAAACCTCTAGTCACTAACCACACATGGACAATGGTGGGTCCATGGGGGATTCTCACCTTCTATACAAGAGACATAGCTTGAATGCCTGGCCAATGCACTTCCAGCGGTTAGATTTTGTCAACTTGCACTGCTGTAGAAGGCGGAATCCAACTTGCCAATCAGGTTGCAGCCTGATGATGCTTCCTCGGGGTGTGTGGCCTTTTTATAAGAGAGGCACTGGGGATCCTTCCATCACTGCTGTCCTTTCACCTTCCTGCTGGCTGGGATTCTGTCTGCTTCCAGGGAGTGCCCAACCCAGGGAGCTGCCAAAGTCCCGCCATGTTTCCGCCCAATCTTGTATCCACGTGACTCTGGACCACTGGCCTTTGAGCTTCCTGTTGCCCTCTTCCCCTTTCTCCATCATCGACCTGCAGCTACACTGGAGTTAGAAGAGGACTGTGGTCAGCCTCAGACCCCGGGACTTGAATTGAACTGGGCTGGGATGCCTTCTTGATATGAGATTACTTCTTGATGCAAAGCTCTTTCGTTTGCATCTAAGAGTGCCCCCTGTTTTGTTTCTCTAGATAGCCTGGCCTAACAGCACCCAAGGTGTGCTGACCCACCCATCTGAATGTGGAGGCTAGTGTACTGCTGTGGTATTTGTCAAGTGTCAGGGCAGCCTGTGGCCTAAGAGTGGCTAAGAAGAAAGGCCTTGTGAGTACCTTCAAAAATTAGTCAGTGACAACCTTCTGGCACATGGGATCTTCTGGCCAGCTGAGAGTGAGAGACACTACAGGATGAGGCAACATCTAACTGCAGTGTGTACGTCGCTACCATCAAGGGAGGGCAGAGCACCACAGCTGCCAACCACCACTGGTGCCCTATCTTCTGTCTCCTATGATGCCAAAATGGACTCAGGCCTAGTGGACCATCCCAAAGGGACTTTCATGAGCAGTCCTTGGGGAACTGGGTGGTAATCCCTGTCACATAGCTGTCAAATTGCCAGCTTGGGAGTGTGTACCTTCGTCTGTTGCTGTGCTATTATGCGCTGTTGGGTTCTGATGTCTAGCGACTCAAGGAACAACAGAATAAAACACTACCTGGTCTTGCATCCTTCTCCCAACTGCTCTGATGTTTGAGCCCACAGCTGCAGTGTGTGTTTAGCCAATGGTTATTCCTGTCTGGAAGCCTGCCTGGCTGATGCACTACCACAGAGAAGTAGAAGGCATAGCCCCTCTGCTTCAAGTCTTCTGTCAAAGAGCACCTGGGTCACCCAGGTTTGCACAGACAAAGGTATGCTGGGGCAGAGGTGGGGATTAGGGGTCCCCAGCTAATTCGCCACTTGAGTTCCAGTTGCTCTTCCTAGGCCTTATCTTCTAGCTTTCCCTCCACAAGTTGGAGGTGGGTGGTGGGGGTGGGTGTTGTGCTAAGCATGACAAAGCAAACAAAGCACTGGACAGACCAACTCTCACACGCACTGATGGACACATGTAGTGATGCACACACCTCTAGACCTGGCAGGGAGAAGGATGTTCCAAAAGCTAAGCGAGAAGGGCTCCATGGTAATGTCATGGGCACAGCACCCCCAATAAGGAGAACACTTTAGTCATCATAAGTCCTACAGCTCTCAGGGAATCCGGGGATCATGTATGCATTCTTAGATAGAGCCTTGGTGGCACCGTGGGCCAGGCTTGCTAACCACAGGAGGGGTCGTTCAATTCTACCAGAGGCTCTGCAGGGAGAGAGTGGAAGCTGTCTGCTCCACTGAAGATTTGTCACCTTGGAACCCCTGCATGGGGTCACCCACCAAAACAAAGTCTGAGCCATCAAGCTGATGCCAATTCACAGTGAACTTCTAGGACAGAGTAACTGCCCACCGGAAGTTTCCCAGGCTGTAGCTCTTTATGGGAGTACAGAGCCTCCTCTTTCTCCCTTCATCAACTGGTTAATTCGAACCACTGACCTTGTAGATGGTAGTCCAATGGGAAACCACTACGAAGTCTCCCCCATGGGGTCACACTAAGTGGGAGTTGACTTTATTGCCTGGGTGCTTGGGAGGTGGTGGGAGGAAGCAGGGCTAGAAGGAACCAAGTCAGAGGCACTGGGAAGAAGGGTGAGTGGGGTGCTATCTTTGCCAAGTCTGGTCTCAGGAGGCAGGGAGAGAGGAAGCACAGGGTACTGGAACTTGCTGAGGGTTCACAGGGAGGAGAGAGGCTACCTTAGAGTGAAGAATTCCATTCTTAATGGCTGGGTGGGGACAGGTCAGGATCAGAAACTCAGAGGGGTTGCCTGGCTGTGTAACGGGGAATTGAAGGGGTTTTCTGATGGGTCTCTAACTTTCATGGGCAGGTGGTCTGCAATAACTGATGAGAGGTGACAATGATTGTTTCCAAGGATCCCCAGGTTCAGGAAAGATTCAACATCATCAAAACAGAAAAAGCCATGGTGACTATGAGAAAACAGAAATAATTAATTAAAATCACCAGAAAGCCTCATACAAAGCAGAGTGTAAGACCCGGCATGAACAATAGGCAATAAGACAACAACAGATGGTTGTCAAGAGACATGGTAATAGGCAGTGGGTAATGACACAGTAACAGACAGTGGTCAGTGACACAGTAACTGTGGTCAGTGACACATTAACAGACAGTGGTTAGTGACATAGTAATAGTGGTCAGTGACACAGTAACAGTCAATGGGCAATGACACAGTAACACAGTGGTCAGTGACACAGTAACAATAGTCAGTGATAGAGCAACAGTGGACAGTGACACAGTAAAACACAATGGGTGGTGGCCCAGTAACCAGGGCAGGGCAGGGAAAGCAGTGGGGCATGGAAGGACACGCATGCGCACAGCCAGGTCAGCTTTGGCTCTCCTCCCTCAGACATGTCTTTGTTCAAGTTGCCAGCGATCTGTTAAACAGGGCCATGCATCTGTGTTAGGAGTGAAAGTCACCTCTTTATCAATAATAATGGCAGTTGTATGATTGGAATAGAGAAATGAGCTTTCTTAAAATATGCGTTTGGTCCTTGTCTTAACGGATTATAACAATGGGGAGATGGGGCTCTCATAGGACATACAGCATAAAGGCCCCAGTAGAGAGTCCACAAAATACACAGAAGATAGCACACTGCACATTGAGTGTAGCATGTATGCCATATTTAGGGTGTGGAATAGAGCACACGGTATACAGAGGATAATACACAGATCATAGTGCAGAAATATAATATGCAATACATAGAATATAGTACACCAGCAATGCACTGAATATAATGCATAGCATATAGCACGTAGTAATTAGAATTCAGTATGTGAATATTAACACATGATACACAGAATACAGTACACAGTATACATGATTATAACACACAGTACACAGAATATAGTACACAGAAGACAGTACTTGAACTAAATAGCACAGGGTACACAGAATTCAGTACATAAGTAGAGTACATGGTACATGGAATATAGTACATACCACACAATACACAGAACATATTATCTAGAACATAGCACACAGGGCATGAGACTCACTATATGAATACAGTATACAGTACACAGCATACAATACATAAATATAGCACACAGTACACAGAATATAGCACACAGAATACAGTACACAGCATTGAGTACAGATCATATATGATACATATGCAGTGCAGTAGAACAAAAGCACACTGGTGCCAGTATGAAATGCACACATGAATTCCATATATAACAAATAGCATACATTATATACAGTGGAGAATACAGGAGACAGCATACAGTAAACCACGCATATTCAAGTGTCTATGCATACCACATATACGCTCTACAGCACACAGCACACAGCCCAGCGCGGCCTGGACTTCAGAGCATGTTTGCAATAAGCAAGTGGCTACAAGGGCCCCAAGGGCCTGTGTTGTGAATCACTCGGGATGGGAGCCAGCCAGTAAGCTCAGGGCAGGTTTCAAGTCTCCAAGTATGGCTTCACCAGGGAAACACATGGCGGGAGAGAGGTCAACCCTCAACCTCTTGCTAGGTCCTGGGAGTCCCCCGTCCCCCTGGGACCTGGGTGGTGGTAGGGGTGGGGCTCTGATTTCTCCATGGCACAGACATAGGAAGTGCGCTCCATGGCGTCCAGTCTAGCAGTGCACAAGAAAAGTCACCTTCATGACTTAAAATAGACCCCCTCAAGGTACACACACACACACACACACACACACACACACACTTCCTCTCAGTCCCTGTCTTGCCTGTGGACTGGCGTCTGTGCCTCTATTTCCAAGTGGACTTTCGTTTTTTTTTTTTTTTAGAAGGAGCCCTAGTGGCACTGTGAGTCTGGTGCCGGAATGCCCATCACAAGGTCGAAGGTTCAAACCCACCAGTAGGACCAAAGGACAAAGATGAGACCACTGGCTCCCATAACAACTCCCAGTCTTGGGACATCTCTGCAGGTCTCTATGAGTCAGGCTCACCTGCCCTGCAGTGGGTTTACCTTGGGGGAAATTTAGAGGCCCCAGTGAGCGACTGCTCATTGTCCCATAGCTGCCGACCGATTAGAGGCAGCAGACTTGTTTCTGTGAAGAAGCAAGTAGGTTGGCTGGAAAACACCTGAGGACGAGCAAAGCAGATCCCAATACAGAGCCACGTCAGAAAGCTCATGCCAGGAAGAGACAATTCCGTCTCGCACAGCAGTGAGGGCACCTTCCTGACAATCTGCTTGCTTGCTCAGGGACAGCAGAAGGCCAGCGCCTGGCCCTACAATGGTGTCCAACAGCCAGCGAGTGAGAAACGCTGACGCCTCGGGAGCAGGTCCTCGGAGAATAAGAAGCATGGGGAATAAAAAGAGTACTCAGAATGACCGCGTCTTACCCCAGAGTCACTCAATAAGTCACAGAGCCAGGCTCTTTCCTCCTCTTTTCTCTGCATGCTCAGTCACATAAACCCATTCACCCCACCATGGCAAGTCGAGGCCCAGCAGCACTGCCCCACAAGGTCACCGAGGCACTGTCTTTATGTAAGTAGGGAGCCGCCTCTCTGTCTCTCTCCCTTCAGAGCTGCCTGCAGGTTCAAACTGCAGCCCTGGAGGCTGGTTACCGGCCTAGTGCTTAACCACTGAGCAACCTTCTCTCTGTCCTATAAACCAGTGATCAGATTATACACCAGAACAGTTAAGATAGAAGGATCTCTCTCTCTCTCTCTCTCTCTCTCTCTCCTCTAATGCAGAGAATTTTATGAGCTGGCTTCTTGCATTTCTGTTCATGGTTAGAAGTCCAGATTCGTCAATATATGTTCCAGGTGTTCAAGTTTCACACCTTATCTTGTTGCCTCTTACCCTTTGGAGGCAAATCAGTCAAGTGCCCTTTATTGCAAGGAGCAGTGGGTTAAGCGCTGCACCAGTCACCCAAAGGTGGCCTGTAGGAGCCCACCGAGGCCTCATTGAGAGAAAGATGAGGCAGTTGGCATCTCTGTGCAATGTCTTTTATGATTCCTTTGAAACGACTATCCCCATGACAGTCATCCTTATTGTCATCAATCAAAGAGGAAGGTAAGACTGACTTGTGTTTTGTTCAGAGGTGCTTGAGAAGGCCTAGTAGATCACTGCTCTCTTCTGGCTGCTAACCAAAAGTGTGGGGGTGGGGGTGTCCTTCCATCCCACTTGCTGCTCCTTGGGAGAATTCAGGCTTGGAAAACCCACAGGGTCAGGTCTACTGTGCCATACATGGTTATTAAGGGTTGGAATCAACTTGACAGAAGAAGGCTTGATTCAAGGGAAGAGGCCTTCAGTATTACTCAGAATCGCGTAGAAACCTCGTTGTCAATAAATAGCTGCGGTCTGAGGACACTCTCGTGAGTGGCAAAAGCAAACGGTAAACAAGACATGGGCCAAGAAGTTTATTTGAAACAGCGTTGAGATGGCACAATAAATATGAGCTCAAGTAAAGATGGGATCACTTTTGTGGGATACGCGGGTTGCAGAGACAGTGAGAAGACAGGCAGACTCAGGGACTTCATGACAAGTTGTACTAGCCCCCTCCACAGTCTCTTTCTATTGCTCACCATAATGTTAACTAGACAGAAACCGGCAAAGGGAAAAGAGGTAAGGATGGCAGACGTGTAACACCAGACATAGGCATAGACAGGTCTCCACACATATCTCCCCTGTGCAAGCGAGCTGGAGGGCAGAGAAGATACATATCCACATCAAGCAGACACCAGAAATGGTGAAAAGGGGTGGGGGTGGGGTAATACAGGGTAGTCACCCCATTCCCACCATGGCTGAATAGTCTCTTGGGATTGGATATGAGGGCACAAGCATGAACTCTGAGGTGCAGGGGCACACATACCTGGAGTGCAGAGGTACACCACAGAGAACCAGTCAATAACAGAAGACCTGCCTGAAAGCCGGCCAGTGGTGGGAGGTTTGCCATTAGCTGAATGCCAGGTCTGGTGCTGCGTCTATCCCATGGGACCTTTCAGACTTGCTAAGATCCCTTTACACTTCTTCCCCAATATACCCCCTTAATAAACTCCCTCTTTTTAGTCAGACCTTTTCTCTGACTCTGCTCTGAATGTTGTCCCTCACCTAAAATCTTCCCTGGGAGGGAGACAAAAAGAGTGGACCTGAGGGTGAGAGCGTCTCTAAACCTTGAGCTGCCTCCAAGAAACAACAGTGTGGTTAAAAAACAAACAAGCTGGAAAGTTCCCACCTCAATTCACATGTGATCACATCTACTATCTATCTTCTGGAAAGCATCTTCTCGGGCGAGTGTAAGCTGTGGGTTGATGCTTGGTTTTGTTTGTGGAACACTTTGCCACAAAAATGTGTGTATTATAAGAAATGTGTATCCTATTCACACTGTAATAAAAAGGTGGCTTCTAGAAACCCAGTTGGGCTACTAACCTTAAGGTCCCAGGTTGAAATCCACCAGCCCCATTCCTGGGGGAAAGTTGAGGCTCTCTGATCCCATGAGCCGCAGAACCCTGCTACAGGGCCACTGTGTAGTGGAACAGTGAGTTGGTAACATCCAGCACTTTAAAACATCCAGTCTTCAAAAGCATGAAAATGACATAGACAACAAAGCCCAAACCTGGTAAAGTAAAAACATTAGGTTTTCTTCAGCTTGGAGGATACTGTCTATTTTGTTTCAGTAAAGTAAAATTCCTTCTAGAAGGAATTGAAAGGGAAATAAAAGGCTGGTTGTCTTGGTATTCCCCTATATACCCCACACACAAAATCCATCACTGAGTAAATTCTGACTCATTGTGACTCTCTAGGCCAGTCAAATAGTTCCCTATGGGTTTACAATGTTGTCAATCTTTAGGGTAGCAGACCTCTTTATTTTTCCCCAAGGAATGGCTGCTGGATTTCGAACTGATGACCTTGTGGCCAGCAGCCCAATGCTTAGCCCACTATGCCAGCAGGACTCTTGTGTTTATGTCAACCTACTCCTGGGTAAGGGTAGGGATGAAACTCTGTCAACCAGGTCATAGGCTGATTCCACGTTGTGGGGATGGAACCTTTTGCATAAGCAAGAGAATCAGCAGAGTAGAATTCTCTTTGGCCTTCACCTTCTGCTGAAGCTGGATCCTGCATCTGCGAATCCCAGGAGCCCTCAGTGAACTATCAGCAGTGGGTTCATTAAGCTGTCTGTGGATTTGTTTATTTCACCATCTGCCAGCCTGTGCCCCTCTGTCATCTTTGTCATTCTGATTTCTGTTCATCTTCCACGAGTCAGGATAGGCCTGTTTGAACCAAGCTGGACTTACCGATTTCTGCAACTATGTGAGCCATCGCTGGCTCTAAGTGTCTTTCTATCTACGCCACATACAGGTATCACTTGGTGTACTTCTTTTAAGAACCCCACCTAACACAGTTTTTTAGACACAGACATGGTGCCTGTGATTTGTGTCAGGCAATACTGCACACTGAAGATTCAGATAAAGCACGTTCCCTGGGTATTTCTCATGCAGATTTCCACACTGATCAAGAAACAGCAAGAACAGAAAATACTGAAAAGAGAAAACAAATGGCTTCCAAAACATACCCAGGTATACCAATTTCGTTGAGTCGCCTGTATCCAAAACAACATACGCACGTGTGTCTACACCCGGAGCTCTGGTGGCATCATGGTTATGCACGGGGCTGCTAACTGCAAAGCCAGCGGTGGGGAGCCAGCAGCCACTGCTAGGGAGAAAGATGAAGCTCTCGACTCCTGTACAGGGTGATAGTCTCAGAAAGCCACAGAGGCAGTTCTACCCTGTCCTCGGGGGGTGCTGAGAGTCAGAATCGACTCGATGGCGGTGAGTATGTGGGTCTACTCAGCCATCGGGGGAAACAGCCTCAACACATAGAGCAAAAGACTGACCTGGACCCAGTAAGAGGAGAGACATTTCCTTCTTATGCTCAAGGGAATTCTGGGACAGGAGGTGCGGTTCAGCAAGCCTGCCTCTGGACAGGAGATTTTCCACTGGGGGTTGTGTGGGGGGGGTTTCCAGGGGGAGGGGGAAGGCCTGTTCTGGGAGATCTTTGTGGAGTTTGAGTAATGTGGGCTGCCAGAAACTAGTCACTGGATGGCCAGGATGCTAACATACCCTGAATTTGGAGTCGGGGGAGGGAGCAGGAAGCATTTGTGGTGGTCTCAGGCTGTGCTGCTGCACCCTGGATCTCTGTGTGGCACACTGTATTTCAGGTGGGCACAGGGACACACAGAGAGGACTCGCACAGCGGTGTTAGATATTTTTTTTGAGCATTAACACTTGTCCCTACAACACACTAGGTATACTTACACACACACACACACACACACACACACACACACACACATACACAGGGTCTTTTGATGTCAAAGCTGTTGGTTGCTGATGCATCAATTCCTAGCTATTCTGACCCATGTGACTATATCAAACTGTCCCGTTTGGTTTCCAAGGGGACCTTAGGTGGCACTGTGACTTACTACTTGGCCGCTCCTGGGAAGGTCTATGTCTGAACTCACCACTCTCTCAGAGGGAGAAAGACATGACTGGCTTCTGCAGCAATGACAGAGTACAGCCTTGAAGCCCTTTGGGGCAGGGCCTCCCTTCTATGGGGGCTGAGTCAGCATGGACCTTCCGGATAGTAGCCCACGAGGCCACAAAGGAGGCGCTTCCCCCTGGAAAGGCGGGCTATATTCTCTTGAGATTTCTCCTATGTACTATCCACTTACCATGCATTATGAAGCTTTACACACACTAGTTGCCTCCTCCATGTAAGTCAATAATCTCTTCTTAAAGAACAATCGA
>PVJH01013276.1:0-28306 GCA_004026705.1 Nesogale talazaci
ACTCCCGGGAAAGGACAGCATACTTGGCAAGAGAGGACAGCTACTCAATGAGATGGGTTGACACCGTGACTAAAGCAGTAGGCTTCCACAGAACACTCAGTGTGTAGGTGGTGCCACAGCAGGCGGTGCTCCCTTCTGCGGTCCCCATCAGCAGGAAGTGACCCGGTGACCTGCAACCACAACACACTTACAGGTGAGCCCTGAGGCATCCCAGTCATGTGATGTCTCCTTCATCCACCTTCTCCCGTTCTCCTGGGTGACGGTGATCCCTCAAATTGTCCTCTCTCCTCAGAGCCTCCTTACCTCCTCCCTGTTCTTATTCTCAGCTGGTGGATTCATTTCTTGTTCTGAGGAGAAGATGAAAGCAATTGGAAGAAAACAATCACCTGCTTTCAGCTGGACATTCTTCTATGTCCCTGAAAAAAAAATTGGGCTTCAAAAAGCTCCCGGTGAAATGAGACTCAAAAATAATGGAAAGACAGACAAAGAGTCTGTCTTTGCCCCACCCCACCCCTTCTCTTCTGTGCTTGGATGCAGAATCTTTGCTCCCAGCCAAAGCCAACCCCTCCACGTGTGAGCTAGACCCACCTCTTCACAGGGTTCCAGCAAGTCTCCCCATTTCTCCCTCCCTGCTCCGTCAGTCCCCTCTGCCAGCAACCACAGTTCATTCCTGTCACGCCTCATTCACAAAGGGGAACAAACAGGTCCTAGGTGTTACTTTTCTGTGATAGGAGACAAAGAGGACCTCTGTTCTCTCTCTCGAGTGAGGGGAGGTGGAGTCTGGGAGCCCAGGGCACAGCCACAGTTGAAACACATCAGACAGATTAAACGCTGCCGGGGATTGCTGTCTTGGGCCTGTCCTGACCTTCAGAAACTGGAAGTCCTCCATAGGAAGAGTGAGTCAACCCAACTCAAAGGGGCGGGGCAGGGAGGGTGCTTCTCATGCCATGGGGGGAAAGGGGCAGGACTGTGGGGACCCTTAAGTGCACATGAGATGACAGAGCCCCACGGGCATCTGGATTACATGAGACTGATGTTGGGAATATGCCAGGGATTTAATACGCATCTTAACCTCGAACACATAGAACATCCAGTTACACAAAGAACAGGGTGGCCTGAGACTGCGCGGATTTCAGAGACTGGTGGAATCTTTTCTAGATGAGAGGCCATGGAAGACTGGGCGTTAGATCCGGGCACGAGGGGGTGCCAGCAAGGCATGGCTGTGGATAAGAGCAGAAAGGAGAGGCGGGCATTGAGGGTGCACTGACGGTAAACACATTCAAAGCAAAACCAGCCATGTAAGATGCAGTCAGGGGAGATAAGAGAAGTCCTCCAGAGAGGAGGGTCTGTGAGAATGCATTGCCAATAGGGTTTCAGTGCACACGTACATGGGTTATCCCCCCAAAAAGGTGTTTAAACCTCTGCTGTCAGCGGATGGCTACAACTTATCTTCGTCTTTTTAGGTTGCCCCCCAACTAGAAAGTGTCCAATCAAAGCAGTGACTTCTGGGGAGATCTGCTGGGTCCATTAAATCCAAGACAAAGAGATCAACTCAGAAGGGTATGGTGACCATGTGGGAAAAGGGGGGGAGGAGAACTCCAAAGTGGTGCATTTAATAGATCTTGAAAGACACAGGATAAATGGGAGCGTGTGAGGGAGAGGTTTTAAGAAAGCAAAAAACTTCATGGGTGGGAAATAGACCAGCAAAGTGGGGCTGAGGAACGATTTTCCATCATGACAATACACCTGCTCATGCTCCCACAGTAGCCAGAACTGTCCTATGAGACACTCATTGGAAAATCTTACCCTAGCCACCCAACATCACTGGTCTCGCCTCTTCAGACTTTTTATTTTTTGTTCCCCAAACTCAAAAAATATGGAAAAGGAACTGGGTTGAGATCCCTGAGAATGCCCAAATGGCCATGTGTTAGTCCGGGTAGACTAGAGAAACAAATTCATAAATACGCATATGGATATAAGGGAGAGGAATGGAACATTGAGAAAGCATTCCAACCTAGTCCAGTCCAAAGTCATAAGTCCGATATTAGCCCATATGTCTAATACCAGTCTATAAAGTCTCCTTGCGACTCATGAAGCACATGCAATGACACCAGGACAATCACAGGCCAGTGGGTGTAGAGTCTTGTGTATCCAGGGACAGTAGAAGCATCCCAGTGCTGGCAGGGGTCTTTCCATGGCTCCTCATTTCCAGGGCTCAGTATCCATCAGCAGTATCCATTAATGGTAGAAGCGTCTCAGTGCTGAGAGGGATCTCCCCGTGGCCTCCTAAGCATCTCAGCACTAGTAGGAGTCTCCATGTGGCTTCTCTGGCCCCATAAGTTTGGTTCCATCAGGGTAAGCCTATATGGCTTCTTCTATAGTTCCTTCAGTCTCAGGAATCAGGATTGATCAGCATGCTGTCATCTCATCCTGTCAGTGGAGCGTCTCCAAGGAACTGAGTCTATGGTCTCTCACCTCCAATCAGGAAATATCACAAATCCTCAGGAGAAAGTCATGCCCACACAGAGACCTCATTGGCAATCTCTAGATTGACAGGCTAGACTCCTCCCCTACACTTCCAGTGCTGAAACTGACACAGATCAGTGACTGCCACAGGCCATGCTGATGGGGTACCGGCTCAAGAAGGAAGATCCTCCTTTGGGGAAAGGGTGGCTGCTGCTGCTGCTGTGGGTTGTCATCCAGCAGGCTCCAACTTGTCATGACTGTGAACAACAGAACCAAACACTGGCCGGCCTGGCACTGTCCTCACATGTGCCTCAGATGTGTACATGCAATAGGAAGGGGTTGGACTAGAGGCATACATGTGACGGGAGGGGACACATGTACCAAAATGGGCAGGCTAAAGAGTTAAAATGGCGGCCTAACCTTGGGTCTCTCTGAGCTAGTTTGACCTAAGGCATCTCCTGGGGAGCAATCGATGATCCTTATCGGAAGGAAGTGCGCCCTTCCTAGGGTGGACCCAACTAGAAGGTCTGATCGCTTTTGATGGCAGACAGCCTTCAGACAGACAGCCTTGAAGCAGCTGGCCTTCAAACTGTATAGTAAGCAACCATGTATTAGGAAACAGCAGCTTAAATTTGTCATAATTCTGGGGGCGGGAGGGACACTGAAGGGAATGACTTTGATTAGGAGAACGTGAGTGGGACGCATCTCCAACCACAGATGTGAAGGTGCCCTCCACAGAGCCTTGGCCTCCCAGACTCCTTAACGGATGAATGTTGAGAGTTTGTCCATGTACTCTCTTCTCTGTTGTTTCCCACCGCATTCCTCGATCTTCATCAGCAAGTCTTTCGAGTCCTCCCTACTTTCAGCGAGCAAGGTGTACCACCTGTGTATTGTAGGTTAATAAACCTCCCTCCGGTCCTCGTGTCTCGTTATTCCTATAATCCAGCTTCTCTGCTTGCTCTGCAAACAGAGTGAATAAGAACAGTGAGAGGACTCAACCCTGCCACACGCCGTTCTTGATTCTAAACAATAGAATATTCCCTTGACCTGCCCATACCTCTTGACCTCAGTACAGGTGCCACAGGAACAAAATTAATGTTCTGCAAGTCCCATTTGATGATCCTCAGTCCTTGTACAATAAAACACAAGTCAACATCTTTCTGGGGTTCTCTTCGTTCGGTCAACATCCATCTGACATCAGCAATGACACCCCTTGTTCCCCGTCCTCTTCTGAATCCAGCCTGAGTCCCCGGCAGCTTCCTTTAGCCAATGTACCGCTGAAATCGTTGTTGAAGAACCATCAGCAAAATGTTATTTGCATGTGACAGCCACTATATTGTTCTATGACTTGTGAATGCTATTGGAATGGATACAAATATGAATCCCTTCCGGTGATGGGTCCAAGTAGCTGTCCTCCAAACTTCTCATCATAGACAAGCTTGTTGGAGAAGAGGTTGGGAGAACCCTCCCATTTGAATAAGGCTTAATGGAAGGTATGTTGCGAAACACTCACCTCACATTTATAGGTTATTGCTTTATAAGGGTGCTATGGTTCTGTACCACTGGTTTTTGGCTGACCCTCGTACTTGGGATCCATGGGGTTATTATAGCCGTTTCTCAGGACAGGAATGGAGACAACCACTATGAATGTTTATTACCATGACAAGGGCTCCCTATGGCTGGCTGGGTCTAAGTATTACATTTCTCTCCATGTCTCATTTGGTCTTGACATCTTCCTGATGTTGTTCTTGCTGTGAGAGGCCACCAAGTTGGTTCCAGTTCACAGCGATCCTGGGTCCAACCCTGCCCGGACCTGCGTCATCCTCACAGTCTCTGCAACGTTTGAGCTCATGGTTGCAGCCACCGTGTCAACCCAGCTCCTTCCCAAGGCCTGCCCATTCTGCACAGACCCTCATCTTGACCGACTATGGCGTCCTTTGGCTGCTCGGTGCAGAGCGCCCTCTCTTGGCTCTGTCCCAACGAGGGTAAATGAAGTTATAAAGAAATGCGCAAAAGACCCGAAATTCTTGGAAATGCACCGTGAGAATTTTAAGAGCAGTGCCCGCCTGCTCTGTCATTGAGTTAAATTGAATTAAAGGTGTGTGTGTGTGTGTGTGTGTGTGTGTGTGTTAGGTAGCCGGATAGGGAGTGGTCCCTCTCTATGCCACGGCATCCCTCCAGGAGGTTGCTGCAGAGAATCAGGCAGATCCAGACCGATGTAAAGGCTAGGGGGCATGCGCACGTTCAGGCCTTTGAGGCAGGAGGCCAGTACACCTGGCAGGGCCCCAGTCGAGGCCAGGTGGGCTTAATTCAGCCAATGGGCTCAACCAGTACCCTCGAGCACGCCTCCCAGCGGAGGCCCCTGAAAAACCAGAGTCAGGAGCCACTCACTTTTTCCCAGCTGCTCCATGGCCATGGCCAGGCTGTGGTTTCTTTGCTCCAGATCTCCATGTGTGGGTGTGAAGTGCCCCTAGGGGGCCTGTGTCAAACCTGAAAGGTCCTGGAAAGATCCTTGAAAACTCACGTGGATCACAAAGCAGGTTTCCCTGTGAATTCTCTCTATGGGGAAGCCACGGACCCAGGTATTTCTCACCTGAGAAACCTCCCATGTTTTCTTTTGTGTGTGTGTGTGTGTGTGTGTGTGTGTGTGTGTGTGCGCGCGCGTGCGCGCGTGCGCATCACTGCCTCTGGTGTTCGTGGGCGCTACCCAGTGCCACTCCTGAGAGCCGCCCGCCGCTGGATTTGAACCGCCAAGCCTGCGGGCTGCAGTTATGCACTCAACCACTTCCATCACCGGAGCTCAGCCCAGGTTTTCTTATAGAAGCCTCTCATCCTCTGTGAGGACATGACCACCACCCGGGATGAGGAGTGTGAAAGGGAAGGAAGTCTCTCTCCATCCAGCTAGTCCTTCGGCATTCCAGCTTAATCACCAGGGCCTTTGATGCAGTGCCTATATATAGCCTTCTACCCACGGGCAGATCACCCAGTAAGCAGAAGCTTACTTGTTTGTGCTGACTCACTAATCCTTAATGGGTAATTTCACATCCTGTGCTCCCCCCGCCACACACCCCCACCCACATACCAAGGATTTACCTCCTGGTCTAGCTGATGCCTGTCTCTAACCCAACCTCATTTCCTCTTCCTACAGCCTCAAAGCCTCTTTCAAATTCACAGTCTATGACAGGGATGGAGGCCCCAGCCAGCCAGGAAGTCACAGGCTGACTTGTGCTTCCTTCTTAATCTGTGATTAAGAGCTTCATCTGCTTTTTCACCACATACCATGCGAGACCGACCCCTATGGATTAGTAAACCCAAGGACTCATGTGCTTACCTTGCTTACTGCAGACTCCCTCTTTGTTCTTACCATCTATAGCAGGAGGTTGAATGACCCTTTCCCAGGGGTCGCCCGATTCATAACAGTAGCAAAATGACAGTGATGAAGCAGTGTACTAGTCTGGATAGACTAGGGAAATAAATTTGTAAACACTCGTATGTGTATAAGGAAGAATTTTATATCCAAGAGCAACTGTAGATTAAGAACACATCCCAACGCAGCCCAGTCCAAGGTCACAAGTCCAATATTAGCCCATATGTCAGATACCAGTCTATAAAGTCTTCTTCAGACTCATGAAACACATGCAATGAGGCTGAATGCAGGAAGATCACAAGCCAGATGGGTAGAAGGCCTTTGGATCCGGCGGGGTTATAAACGCCTCAGCACTGGCAGGGGTCTCCAAGTGGTTCCTCCGGCTCCAGGGGTCTGGTTGCATCCATGTGGCTTGTCTGGCTCAGAGCACTAGGGTAGCTCTATGGGGCCTCTCCTCCGGGATGTCTCGCAGGAAGTCAGCCTTGTCAGTCGGGTGCCTCCAAGAAGGAAGTCATCCCACATTTCCCAGAATTCTCTGGAGAAAGCCATGCACACGCAGAGGTCTCATTGGCTACCTCCAGATTGACAAGCTAGACTCCACCCTTACATTCTTAATCCTCAAAATGACACTAGATTAGGTGACTGTCACAAATAGCAAGAGAAATAATGTTGGGGGGGGGGGGTGTTACCACCACAGGAGGAACTGTATGAAAGGGTCACAGCGTGAGGAAGATTTAGAACCACTGATGTATGTAGCGTAATGGCAGAGACTGGGAACCAACGTGGATCATGTGTTAAGTTTGCTGCAAAGATAAGCTGGGGCCAGGCTAAAGAGACGGGAAAGAAGAAGTTCACAGACTCCAGCAAGGAATCCAAGAAGCCCGCTGCTGGGGAGGGAGAAGAGAAAGGGAGAGCTACAGAGTCCTGAACTCTGGAGATCTGAGAAGTCATGCTTCTCCCTTCTCAGTGGTGAAGAGCAAGTTTTACCCTGGTTGGGGGGGGGGGCGGGGGGGGACGACAAACAATAAAGGGAGGTGGTAGAAACCGCAGATGGGCAAATACAGAGAAAGGGGAAGGAGTTACAGCAGCTGCCTCCATTCATAAAAATAAAAAGGTAGGGTGGTACCTTGATTGTCTGGCCTGGTGCCAGACAGATGACTCATTGATGTGGGACCTTTTGAAGTTAGTGGCCAAGGTCCAATAGGGGCAGGCAGGCTTTGTCTAAGGTCCTCCAACCAGTACCAACATTATGCACTGTGTGTACATCCTTCACCTATAGGCATTGGTTTTACTCTCACAGCTGAACCTAGTCCCGGGAACCATCATCTTCACTTATAGATTCCACTTGACATCATCAGCCCACTCTCCCTCTTGGCACCCCCACCCCCCACCCCAGCCCCAGTACGTTAAAGCAGAACCAACCCCTTTCGGTTTTTTTCAACACATGATTTTGGGGGGAAGCAGATCACCAGGGCTTTCTTCAGAGTCACGCCAGGGTAGGCTGGAAGGGCCAGCCTTTCCATCAGCAGCCGAGGGCATTAACCATGGACACGACCCAAGAAATTCCATTCCCAGACAAGGACATTGAAACTGGGAGGGGTTGGGACTCTTGTCCATAGAGAATTTGTCCTGGCTCAGACTGTCCCCCAGTGCCCTGATCTCGCCAACACAGATGACACCGTGTCAGGACCATCCTGCACCCCGTCGGGCTCTCGGCTCCGGGAACATGAGCCTCCCACGTGCCACGGGGGAGCCCCCGCATGTCATCTCACTGTGTGTCCACTTTTATCTTCCACCTTCGGGATGGTCCCACCATTCTCAGTGACGTCGTATGGCCCCCACCCATGGAAGAAAGACACTTCTCCACTGGGCCCCTGGAGCTGCTCCATCTCACGGAAGGCACGTGGCCCTGAGTCATTTCAAACCAGAGGCTCTCATTCTGATAGAGTTGGCACCAGACCTCAGGGCAGCAGAACACCCAGGTTGGTGGTTGAAACCCACCCAGCCACACCAGGCAGGAGACTGTCTCCCTAAAGATGGCAGCCCAGAAACCTCTGTGGAGCAGTTCCACGTAGGTTGGCCATGATTTGGAACCCATGTAGGGGTGATGAGGTTGGTGTGGGGCTTTGCTCAATCTGTTTGATTTTTAGTGGGGACCTGCCTGCTTCCCACGTGGCCTCAGTATTAGGAAGGGGCAGCAGAAAGCACTGTTTGTTCTACCCAGACTTTGACCATGAAAAGCAGTATTGACCCAGCTGGTGTTTGCTCTCCTTTCCTAATCCCCTCAGTGGCGGAGGGCAGACAGAGAGTCCCTGCAAACCCACTTCAGTAGAAAGGAGACCATTGACCACTCACTGAATTCTGTAGCAATCTTGTTTTTTGTTTTGTTCTGAGCCCTTTCCGTGAATGATTTAATTTCTGTTTGCCTACCTTGGAAATAAACAGACACACAGTCCCAGGGGTGAAAGAAACGGGCAGGAAAAATTCTCTTTCAGGCTCAACATGTGGGGGTGAATTTCCTCAATATGTGGGGATGAGTTTCTCATGGCAGCTTCCCCGGACACCCCCCTCCACCCCCACCATCCCCTCTCTACCACCACCCACCACCCCAACACAGAGATAATCCACTTATTTCACAGAGCAAGTTCAGTCCCTGCTGCTCTGGACCCTAACACATCACAAGGATGGGGAGAAGGGGTCTTCCTGCTCATACACCAAGGGACCGTCCCGCAGACCCAATAGGGGCTAGTGCATGATATCACATGAGGAGAATTGTGGATCAGGTGTGCATCTCTTTACCACACTGGTTTAATTTGCACTCAGAGCAACTATTCCCAGAGCTGGGCTAGATGGGGAAAAATGTAGCATCAGGATTGGAGGAAGGTCACAAACAGCCTGCCACAAGCTGATGGTACGGTCTGTTTGCTGAAATTGAGGATGACTCCACACGCTTCCCGATGAAGATCTGAGATGAAGGCCTTCACTGTGGATTGAACCTCACCAGAAGGAGATCTGGACATGCTCCCAACTGAAAGGCATCTGAAAATACAACAGGAAGGGATCTGAAAATATATAATTAAAAGATATAAAAATACTCACATTACAAAGAGATCGGAAAATGTCCACAACAGAAAGAGATCTGAAAATACAACAGGAAGAGATATAAAAATACATCATACAGAGATTTGAAAAATCCTCACAGAAGGAAATCTGAAAATACGACAGAAAGAGATCTGAAAATGCTCACATCATAAAGAGATCTAAAAATGATTCTGACTGCTCCGAATGCTCACAGCAGCTCCACGACAAATGGGGAAGCGATCAAAGCTGGCAACGATTTGCCTGACTTGGCTCCATAACCAAAGACCATGAAAGCCGTCGTCAGAAAAAAAATCAAATGGTGGGTTTCCTTGGGCAGATGTGCTGCACAGACCTCTTTCATGCGTTAAAGGACCAAGATGTCACTTGAGAACTTCAATGGGTCGGCTCTAAGCAGCAGGCTTTTTGTTTTGTTTTACTCTGTTGTTGTTTTTTTTCCCCCGAGTAGGTGCAAAAGTCGGCCAGTGAATGAGGAAGACCAGTGTTTGAATCCCAGTGGACGAAGAGCACTGGACCGCCGCGTGGATGTTCAGAAGAACATGCCTCTCTGTCTCGGAAGAAGTCCAGCCAGAGCCTCCTCAGAGGGGAGGGTGGCGAGACGGGGTCTTGTATCAGGGGGGAACCAGCCCCTGGGAAAGACATCTTGCGTGGTAAACTTGAGGGTCCTTGAAAAAGAGGAAAATCCTCAAGGAGATGGAATGACATGGTGACAGTAGCATGGGCTCAACCACGGGAGCGAGTCAATGTGTCATTCACTACATATGGGTCACTCTGCACCAAGCATCCACAATGGTAGATGGGGGACTCGAACGGTGTCTGTCTGGCTGCATCTCTGCTCTATTCTCCCCAAAGCCTTCACAGTCAGCAGGGAGAGGCTGGCATGGAAGAGAGAGAGAGATGTTTCTTACCAAGTTTGACATTCACCTCCCCTTTACCTAGGCATCCGTCCAGATAGAAAGACAAACACAGCCACCCACGGATGGACAGCAATGTTCACACAAGCTCTATTCCAATCAATATCTGAAGCGACTCAGATGCCCGCCACTGATGAATGGAGACACGGGTTGTGACATGTTCCCACCAGGCAGCCGTTCTCAGCAAAGAGCAGGCACCAACGGTGGGCCAATCCAGTCACGTGTGACTGAGCTTCAAACACACCGTGTTGGAAGTCCAGATACAAACTGAGACACCTAAAGACCTAAACCCCATTGCCACCATAACTGTACTCAGAAGGCGTCCAAGCTGTCCTCTCTGCAGAGGAAGTCCAGCCAGGGTGCCCAGAGCACCCCATCTCAGGAGGAAGTCTAGCCAAGATGTCCAGAGCACCCCATCTCAGAAGAAGGATCACTGGATGTTTCTCAGTATGAAGAAGGGCAAGACTTCATCCCACAGACTCGGGGCAGGTTCTCAGGAGAGATCAGTCCCTGGGAAACGACATCACGTTTGCTCACGATGGATGGACACAGTGACTGCAGCCAGGGCTGGAACCTCGCCCTGCTAGGGGACTGGCACAGGAACGGGCAGTGTTTCGAGCTTCTGGGGTGTGCAGGCCTATCAGGAGTCGGACCCACTTCACGGCATCTAACAGCATTCATTTAAAAAAAATACTTTAATGGGCGTTGACTCCTCCTCTCATACAATGTCATTGCTCGTTCCTATCAGGGAGACGTGTGCCATCAACACCACAACCCATTTCAGGCCATTTTCTTCTCTGCCTCATCCTAGTGGGCTTCCCCGCCCCCACCGTCCCCCACCCCACCCCGCCCCAGCCACCCTCCTTGCCCCTAGGCCATGGTCATCTCTGATTTCATCAACAGAAAATCCTACAAAGAGGAAAACAACAACCAAACAGTGGCATAGACACAACAGAGGAAAACCAAAATCGCAAAGAAAGCCGGCAATAGGAAAAAACCGGAAACAACTTTAAAATGGGTCAGAAGGGAGAGCAGAGATCAGGAGATACCATTTAACCTGACTACATCGGCCACCATGGGCTTTACCAAGCTCTCTGCCTGACAGAGAGGTCGCTCATCACCCTGGACGATGGACAGAGGGAGCCTTCACCCAGCGCAGAACCCTGCAAAACGGACTTGGGGTTTCCACCGACAGCCACAGCCATCTGCAAACCAGGGCAAGAACGATCTTTATGGAAAGTGAATCTCATTTCTCTTTCTCATGAAGTTGTCGGGGGGTTCAAACCACTGACCTTTGGGTTAGCAGCCCAGCATTCAACCAAAATATCTAGTCTATATTGACAGAACGTTCAAGAAGAGCAGTTCACAACCAATGGGTCAGGACCCCTTTGGGGGTTGGACGACCCTTTCACAGGATGGCCCGATTCATCACAGTAGCAAAACGACAGTGATGAAGTGGAACGAAGATAATTTTATGGTTGGGGTCACCATCACATGAGGAACTGTCTGAAAGGGCCGTGGTCTTAGGAAGGTTGAGATCCAGGGCTGTAGAACGAACTTGCGATGGACTGATCAGGTGGCTGGAAGGACACGCTCACTCTCTGGGTGGGCCAGATGCAGGGGCGTGCACGGGACTGAGCTGAGCACTCACCACTTCCCGGTCCGTGCCACGCAAACCTCGCATCTGCACAAACAATGGGAAGGTGGGGAAGAGGTGAGGGCAGGTAGATTAGCAGAGGACTGCGCAGGTGTGGGAAGGTAGGGGGATTCCAGAGCGATGTCCAGAGTTCTTATCACCGTTCCCAGAGCCTCCCTGGCTCCAGCTGTAGACCTTTGCAGAAGCTGCTCCTTCCCATCAAAGGGGGAAGGAGACCCTGCAGTCCCACCCACAGTGGGAGGAAGAACCCCAGGCCCACCCCCCTCTGCACTTCCAGTCTACACCCTCATCTCTGCGGCCCTACCCCTGACTTCTGCCTGGAACACACCTCCCCTCCCCACCCCTCTCTGCTCCAAATCCTCCCCTGCTGGGAACAACTGACGGGACCTACACCAACCCCGGAGTGCAACATCTAACAGCGAGGACCTTTTCACCTTGGCCAAAGAGAGGCTCAGCCCCCTTCCTGGCCCTCTGTGGGGTTCAGAGGTGCCCAGATGAAGAGCTGCCAAAGAAGGCTTGAGAGAGAGAAAGAGAGAGAGAGAGAGAGAGAGAGAGAGGAAGTCAGGAGCTGACTGTACATTGGGGAGAGGGGAGGAGGGGTAGGAAGAGGCAGACTGGCTGCATTTTCCGCTTTGTGGTAGCTCTCTATGCCTCAGCTTCTGGCCCACACGAAGGTGCCTACCGCGTGGGTCTGCGTGTTTGGCAGCAAGGCCTGGCCCGCAGCGGGCACCGCAGAAGCTACATTTTAAGATTAGAGCAGCCAGAGAGCTGATCAGGCCCAGCAAACATAAACACTGCCAAGTCAGTAAGATCAGAGGTTCACAGAGCTCAGCCTAACATCCGCAAGAGACAAGTTCTAGAAGTCTTCTTGCCCCTTGTGACCTGAGCCCCCCATACACTTGTTCTGAAAAACAAGTCCAACGCCTTGCCAGGTCCCCCTGCAGGGCTGAGGCTGGTCACCCTCCCCCCTCCCCTTGCAGCCTGGTGTCTCAGAGAGGGTCAAGGGCCAGTGTCCTGGGGCTGAGTGGGGTCAGTGAGAATGAGCCCTGTGTGCTTAAAGGGAAAAGTGACCGGACGTCCTCCTTTTTAACAATTTAACAACGTACCACAGCATTTTAAAATTAAATATATTGCAATACTATTTTTGTGTTCTATGAGCATTTTTGTTGCTCCATATAGATCAAATTTTTAACCAAGAACAACATCCCCACCCCACTCCCCCCAACCCCGTCAATGGTGTCCTGCTTAAAATCTGGTCATCATGGCAATGCCCAGGGTGTTAACTACAGCCCAGCCAGACAGGGCTCACTCAATGCCTGGAGTTGATAGCCCTGTCCCTCTCCCAAGGAGCTGCTGCCCTTGAACTGCCGACCATGGGGATTACAGCCCTGGGACCCATGACACCACCGGGGCTAGACAGGGGTGTCTCCTAAAGTAGTGGGTCTATAGCTTTGCTCCAAGGGTCCCGAAGGTTAACTCGGATGGTCCATCCATTCTGCTCATTCCGTGGGTGCGTGGGGGAGGAGCCTGGGAGGCGGGCTCCAGTCCTCCTGTTACCTGCATCTGGGCACTCAGCCCCTGGGCTTTTCTCTGCGTGTAAGCAGAGGAGGGAAAGCAAACAAGGAAGTTGTGTGAATGAGCCGGACCCTTCCGGTATCACCTACCAAGCAGAGGGCACAGTCTGGGGGTTGCCTGGGAGGGGCCAGAGTCGCCTGGGTGTGGACACTGGGCGGATTGGTCAGAGTGCCTGGTGGAGGCGGCCCAGAGTGCTTGCACCTCTGGGCTCAAGAGAGGGGGTGGGGGGGCCCGGGAAGGAGCCAGTGGGGTTAGGGGGAGGGGTGCGGGGTTGGCAGCCAGAGAAGGAAACTTGCCCAGATTCATTGCAGTCTGACCAGCTCCCACTGCCCAGGTGCGGGGTCCGCTCTGCAGCTTGGGGGCTCAGGTTGCATCTGACCCTGCACCCCAATAAGCAACAAGGGCCACAGTCCCCCACAGGAAGGACCACCGAGGGCCTGGCTCTGAGGAGGTACCCCTCATTTGCAAGTACAACCCCCCAAGAAGTGGATCCAAAGCGTGGACCCTCTCTCACTGAGACCCCTGGCCCCACTCTGAGCGACAGATGGACCAGATCCAGAACTCCTGCCCACAGTCTGGCCGGTGTTGGCACGGGGCTGGAGACAAGGCGGCCCTGAATGCTTTCTGGGCAGCATTGCTCTGGGGATGTCCATGTGCCCATGTTACAGGTGAGGGAAACTGAGGCATGGGTGGTGAAGGGGCTCCTCTACAGGCATGCAGGGAAAGGGAGGCTGCAGTTAGGACCTGGCAGCACAGCCCCTGCATCTGTGCCCACACTGCCCCTAAAGAAAGGAGTTGGTGTAGACCTGTGATGGGAGCTGAAAGCAGGGGAGCAACCCAGGCTGATCCAGTTTGCCTCCAAATAAACTCAAAGTCATGGAATCAGACCCTGTTCACAAGCCAATAGGACAGGGTAGAATTGACCACATGACCACATGAGTTTCCAAGGCCAACTCTCTTTAGAGGCAGAAAACCTCCTATTTTCTCCCACATGGCAACTGGTGGTTTCGAACTGTGGACCTTGGAGTTAGCAACGCATTGCAGAGCCTGCTCCTCCAGCAGGGCTCCTGAGTTCCACTCAGAACCAAACTCCCTGCCACTCCGTGGATTCCGGGTCATAGCCGCCCAACCTGAGGGGGCAGAGTAGCCTTTGTGGGGTCCTGAGGCCACAAGTCTTCCCGGGAGTAGAAAGTCTCATCTTTCTCCCCCAGAACCGGGCCATTTGAGCTGCTGACCTTCCAAAGTGAAGCTCACTTCACCACACCAGGCCTGAAGTCCAGGACACTTCTGACCCCTGGACCTTGGCCCTTGATCTGGTTGGCCTTTCTCTGGCAACCCCTCCCCCACACCCATCTCCTCCTTGAGACAGACAGCACCCCAACCTCAGCCCTCTCACTCCTTCCTCTCCCACCCTTGAGAGGATCCTACTGGAGTTCCTGGAGAGTGGTGCAGAAATAAGTATATGTTTGCTCACTGACCTGTTGGTGATGCAAATTTTCCCAGAGGCACCTGGGAAGAAAGGCCTGGTGATCTCCATCTGTAAACCCAGCCCTGGAAAGCCACATGGCGTCAGGTCTGCTCAGGGCACATGAGCAGTGATGGGTTTGTTCGGGGTGTTGGTTGCTTGCTTGGTTGGGTTGGTGGAGGGGCAGGGTCTCCCCAGATGGGCTTTATTTTCAGCCTGCCCACATGACTTCCCACAATGCTTTTACTCCCTGAGACACTTCTAGAAGCCACCACACGGATGAAGGCCCCCATCCCCCATGGCCCTTGGTTTATGAGGTGCATTGCCCTCAAGACCAGCCCCTGGGGCCCCCATGGACTCTGCCCTTGCTGGTTTTTTTCCAGATCACCACACCCCATCTCCTCTGCATGGGCTACTTAGGGAGGAAGGAGCATTGGGTTTGAGGAGGGGGAGTTAGGCCGGGCCAGAGTCCAGCCTCCAGCCTTGATATTCCTTCATTCCCCCTCCTGCTCCCTGCCACCTCTCCCCCACACTCCTGTCCCAGCCTTTGTGGGGATTCTTATTGGGGTGCCCACCTTCATCCCTCTACAGCTGCCCAGGGTCCCGCCAGACACCTTAGATGAGATGGGGAAGTACCCGTCATCTCTTAACCCTGAGCAGGTGGGGCCCACAGAAAGGTGAGCTGGTAGCTTGCTCTGGACCACAATGCCAGCCCCAGCAGGGCCGCAGGCTGCACGCAGGTTCTCCCCTGCCAGGAAGGGCGGGTCTGGCGTCCACCCGGCTGGCAATGACAGCTTTGTGCAAGGCTACTTCCTGCCCCTGAGCCTCCGCCCTCCTCGACCTACAGCCTCCCCTGTTACCCGCTCCTCCTTCCTTGGGGCCAGCAGATGACCACGAGCTCCCGGCAGCAGCCCTCTGAGCCCACGAGCCGAAGAGAACGAGGGATTGGACCGACCTGGGAGGCGTGTCACACCCTCTGAGCAGTCCAGGTACAGTGTCACCCGCTGGCCAGTCCCCAGGCCTTCTGGGTAAATATGGGAGAGTGGGACTCCTGCCCAGAGGGTGATGCCTTCCCCATGCAAGAGTTGGAGGGGCAGGGGTGCTGGGCTTCGAGGCTGCTGTGCAGAGGGGGAGACTGAGCTCCAGTGGTACTCGGGGTACATCTGGATGAGAGTGGGCAGGTGTGACATCCTGAGGGTGGGCCCGTGGTGGAGGGGGATGCTGACTGAGGAGACAAAGCAGGGGCCCTGGGGTCAGGTGATGGGGAGGAGTCCTCTGTGAGTCTCAGTTCCCCACTCTGAAAGCCAGGGGTGCAGACCTCCTTTCAGGGGTACTGGGGAGCTGAGAGGGAAAATGCCTGACCCAAGGTCCAACCGCCTAGGAGGCGCCCCCAGCCCCTAGCCATCCGGAGGACCCATAGTCCCCTAGGCCCCACCCCACAGCCACCTCAGACTCCAAACTACATTCACCCCGGATTCTACACTCCATACTCAAACCCCACCCCACAACCACCCCAAGATACCTCAGCGTCACTTCAAGACCCCACCTCACAGCCACCCAAGAGTCCCATCCCACCAGCCAGCCTGCAAACCACAGCCACCCCAAGACTCCTTCACCCCACAGCCACCCCAAGCCCCCCCGCTCCACTGCCAGCTGGGGGTCTTCCTGCCCTGAGCTGTGTCACAGAGGGGGACAGCACAGCTGGAGAGGCTCCAGTTAGTCCTCGAAGCTGCCCAGTGAGGTGGGGGCCATCTGGTTTCCACTCGACAGATGGGGAAACTGAGGCGCAGGGAGATCCAGCCACTAGCTTAAGGCCCCGCAAGCCAGTGGAGTCACGGCCCATTTTACAGACGAGGAAATGGGCACCAGCGGCTGGCCTGAGGTCTCGCACAGTCCCACAGCGGGGGCAGCGGAACTCAGACTTCTCCCCAGTCTGACGCCTTTCCTGAAGGACCTCAGAGGCACCAGCCTGTGGAGTCCCAAGGGGAAGCCGTGTGTGTGTGTGTGTGTGTGTGTGTGTGTGTGTGTGTTAGTGCCATGCTATACTCCACCAGCAGTCAGTGAAGGGCAGCTGAAGCCAGCAGTGCTGCCCAGCTCTGGGTCAGGACAAAGCAGGGCAGGTGTGCCTGCGGAGGGCAGGCACAGCCACCTTCGGGTGACTGCAGAGGCCAGAGAAGGTGATGGGTCCTCAGCAGGGCGGGTCTATAAGGAGGGACCAGCATGCCCCAAGCGACTCTGTCTGGTGCGGAAACATGGGCTTGCTGGAGAGGGGCAGACTGTCAGACGCAAGGGAAGGCGTGACTTAGAATACTTAGTATCTCTGACCAGGGCAGGAAGGAGTGACTTAGGATACTTAGTATTCCTGACCAGGGCCAGGGAGTAACTTAGGATACTTAGTATCCCTGACCAGGGCAGGAAGAAGTGACTTAGGATATGTAGTATCCCTGACCAGACACCCCCCCCCCCCCACCCAGGAGGAGTGACTTAGGATACTTAGCATCCCTAATCCCTTGTTACAGGAAAGAAGACTGTAACAAGCAGTGAGAGGCACAGGAGAATGGAGTGGGGAGGGTGGTGGGTGCTGGTTCGGTGGAGTGAAGTTAGGCACAGCCTGTTGGGAACAGAGGACTAAATGGAGGGGCCGGGGAAGTGGGAAGGGGTGGCGTTTGGGGCAGAGGAAACAGCCAATAGCGATGCGAAATGGGTTGGTTCAGGAGCAAGCTAGACCCGAGGGACCCAGGAAGAGGGGGCCGGGAGAGGAGAGGGAAAGGCAGGCGCCTGTTGTGTGGGGGCAAGGGGCTGTTAGGGCCAGGTCTGTGGCCTTTGTTCTGGGCCAGTGGGAGCCACAGGGGGTGGGGGTGGGAGCTTAGGCTGGGGGATGCGCGGACTTCCACCTTCCACGAGACCCCAGTTGGATGGGACTGAACATGGGGCTCAACGCCCAACCACCTTTCCTTGAACTGCTATAGGGACACACAAGCAGGACCCGGGAGGCCGCAGGTGGTGGATCGAGCCTATTAGTGACTTAGAAGGCAGGCCGTTGCAAGACTGTCTCCCTCTGCACACGTGGGTGGCTGAGAACTGGAACTGAGCCTCCCTTGACACTGAGCAGCCTGGAGCTAAAGACCCTCTGTGCCCTGTCAGCTCACTTGTGCCTGTGGCCCTGGCAGGGAGGCGGTGATTCCTGTACAGAGGGAAACATTCCCTGGCTCAGAGAGGTGAATCGTCTGTCCTGAGGTCACCCCGTTTTTCCCAGGCAGCTCCAGGCAAGCGTGGAGTGGAGTTCACCTCGCCCCAAAGTCAGGCTCTTTGTGTAGGAGACCTTGTGCCCAGCCTGCCTGGGCCCTGCCTGCCCCTCGGGGATGCCCACGGCCTCTCTGTAGGTAAGGCTGGCTTTGCAGCTTCAGGGAAGGGCCCCTTTCCTTCTGGGACTCAGTTTCCCCACCTCTCAGATGAGCGGTGGCAAATCTTCTGCCCAGCACTGGAGTTGGCTCCAGCCCTGGCAGGTTCTGCTACCACGAGGAGGCTGACTAAGGTCTTGACTGTCCCCAGACGGCCTGGCCCATCTCAACCCACCTGGACCCTGGGAGGGATAACTTCCAGAGGAGTGGGAGTTTGCACAGGACCAGTGGGGGCAGGGGTTCTGCATCCAGCAGTAGACTTTGTTCATATTTGCTCCTCTGATAACGGCGGTGACCTTGGTTAATCATCACCAGCAGCCCCCACCCCCCCTCGTCGCCCCCGGATGCCCACTGCTTAAATACAGACGGGTCCAGAGCTCAGTCTCCTCCATCACTACTCAGCCCGGGGACAGCTGGTTGTGAGTATCCTGATGGGGAGACCTTCTGGGTGGGTGAGGGGCCTGCCAGAGGCCCCGGAGGACACAGCCTGCTGGGCCTGGGCCCCCTGTCACCCTAGGGCACCCCTCTTCACTCCTAAGCTGGCCCAGGGTGCCTCAGGCCCCTGGAGGAAGCAGAGGAGAGAGGGCAATGGTTAGCCACAGTCTACACAAGAAGACATGGGGATGGGTGGGTGCTGGCCTCCCTGTCCTGGGCCCTGGAGGCAGGTGGCCAGGCTTCAGGTGTTGGAGCAGGCTTCTCTGTGCCCCACTCCAGGGTCTCGCACCGCCTCTCCTGGTGCTGAGGTCTGTACCTTCACCCTCTCTAGAGATGAGGCCTTCTCGCTTGGGGAGGGGACACTAGGCACTGGGTCCAGGCTCCTCCCCCTGGTTATCTGGGCAGCCATCCCTCCAGACACACCTGAGAACAGAAGTGTGGCCTCGGCTGCACGTGGGGAGCTCCCCTCACAGGGACCCCTGAGCACTCTCCTTCCCCCCGGTCAGAGGGGTCCAGATGACCCTTCTGAGTCCACATTGTGGACTGGCAGCTTCTAAGTTCACTGACTGGAGAGTCACACTGGAGTCTGACCACAGTGTTCCAGAGGGGCTGCCAGGGTGACCTGGAGGAGGACACTGGGGACCGAGAGGCCGAGAGTGTGCCCTGTGTCTCACAGGAGCCAGGATTCACTTTTAGGCTTTTGGCTTCTCAGACACCAGCTAGGGACCCAGAGCCTGGCCTTTCCTTGGGCCCTCTGGTGCTCAGGGACAGTTGGCAGAGGGCCCACGCTGGCTTCTTGTGCAAACTGGAGAGAGCCTTTGTCCCACAGCCCCAGTGGACCTGGCACTCTGGAAGGTTCTGGAGATGGGGCTCTGAGCATGACCCAGGCCGGGTTGCCTCAGGGAAGCTCCCTGACTTTCTGGAGAGCTTCCTCTGGCCGGCACTGCTTGGCACTCTGAGTGCAGGAATCTTCCCTCTGGGCCCTTTACAAGTGAGGCAAGGGGTGCAGAGTGACTGGTGGGGTTACACAGCAAATAGCCAGTTAAATCAGGCAAGCTGATGCCCATCCTCAGACCCCGGCCACTAAGGGCTGCCTCTCCCCTGCCCCCCGCCCCCACCAGGCTGCCACATCCCTTGCCCTGTTCCACGGCTCTTGGCTCTGGCTTTGCACGTCAAGATGATGGTCACTGGCGTCGATCCCAAGCCCAGGCCACCCTGCAGGCATCAGAGTAGAACTGGGCTCTCTAGCACTTTCCTGAGAGTCGACAGCCAGGCCTTTCTCCTGAGGCACCTTAGGGTGGAGCCAAACGCCCAACCTTGCAGCTCACGGCTGGGCGTGTTCACTGCTCACACTGCATGAAGGCTCTGGAAAACAAACAAGCAAATTCACTCACTGTGGAGTGGGCACCCGCTCACGGCACCTTATGGGACAGGGTAGAACTGCCCCTGTGAGTTTGAGACTCCTTTGAGTTTCTACTCCTTACGGGAGTAGAAAACCCCGTCTTTCTCCTGCGGAGCGGCTGGTGGTTGCAAACTACCGACCTTTCCACTAGCGGCCCGTTGTGTAACCAGGAGGCCACCAGGGCTCCTTTGTACCCACAGAGAGAAGGATTCGACGAGCGCGGCAGAAGCAGAGAAGGGGGACGTGGCGCCACAGACGATTCTGAAGCAAAGGCCAAGGTCAGGGTTCGGCAAACCCTTGAGATGGGACAGCCCATCCTGTCCCTCCTCACAACTCTCAAATCACTCAAGAGCCTTACGTGTGTTTTCCCAAACAAATGACATCACCGTGATCTGAAACAATAGCCTTCACGTGTTTTCAATGTGACTTCAGAGCCGCACGCTCACACTGAAAGAGACGCCGATGGCTGGAGAGCCATGGTTTGCCGACCCCTGGACTAGGTCAACAACCAGTTCTGTAGCCTCCCAGCTCAGAGGTTCGCAGGAAATTCCGTGACTAATGCCTTTGTGCCTCGATTTCTTCACCAGTAAATGAAGGCAGGTCACAGGCCTTCCTGCCCCAAGAGAAGAGTGAACAGAAGTACATTGACAGCAATGGTGGCACCAGTGCCAGGAAGCAGGCTGGCAGGGTGGCTTAGTACAGGGCTCCAACCCTGCTAAGTCACCCCCTCTGCTGCCCACCCAGTTGATGCCAACCTGGCAGGGTTTCCAAGGCTGAGAAGGTTTGTGGGACCTGACAGCACCACCCTTTCTTACCTTTGAGCAGCTGGGCTGGTGGGCTTGAACCCGCAAGCTGGCACATAGAGGTGCTTAACCCACCGCAGCCCCCAGTGGAGGGTGACCTAACTGGAAAACAAATACTTGGAGAAATGAATGCGAGGTTGTCCAGAGTCAGAGGGAGTTGGAACAGGGTCAGCGGACAGTAGCGGCCCTGTCCGGGCTGGCAGACCTGGTCTCAGGCCGCTCCAGGTATTTAACATCCCCACCCTGTGGAGGCCCCAGCCCCTCCTGATCTCTGAGCCCTGGACAGATGGGGAATTTCCATCAGCTCGGGAGAGCTGGCCAGAAATCCAGCCTAGGAGGGCAACAGGCCTGAGGAGAGTGGAAACGTACGGCTTATTTGAGCAGTTTCTCCCACTCCAACGCCCTAGCTGGTTTCAGAGCACGTGAGCAGGAGTCTGTTCCGCTTCTCCTGGGTTCTTTAGAGGCTCGGGGACCAGCAAGGAGGTTGTGGCCACAAAGCAACCCTGAGCTCGAATCTGGACTTCGATGGGGTAGATCCTTCCCTGAGTGGCAGAGTCAGCCATGCATAGGGCTGCTCACTCTGAGGTCAGCTCTTCAAAACCACCAGCCACTCCATGGGAGGAAGAACAGGGTTTTCGACACCCGTCAGTCACAGTCTCAGAAACCCAGAGGCAGTTCCTACCCTGCCCTCTAGGAGCGCTGTGAGGCGAAGAGGCCAGGTGGCAGTGCGTTGGGACAGGGTGGCGCTGTCAGCCTAGGAGTTCAGAACATGAACTCAGGCCCCAGGATGCATGGCCTCGTGGCTCTGGCCTGCTTCTTTACTTGTTATGCCACCGTGGACAGGTAGCTCCTCCACCTGCCTGGGCCCTGATGTCCCATCTGTAAGTCGGGGTAGTGATATTTCCTCCTCCCTGGGGCGGACGGAAGGCTTCGACGAGTGAAAGGGGGAGAGTAATTAGAACAGTGCTGGGCATGTGGAGAGTCCCCAGGCCCCTTCTGGCTGGTCTGCGGGTTCAGTTGGGAGGGGTGCTCTCATGCCCAGCACAGAGCTGGGCACACAGCCAGCCCCTAAGGAGCTATGTGTCCCCTTGCCCGACATTGGCCAGGGGCAGCGGGCGCTCCCCCTGGCCTGACTCTGACCTCTTGCATCCCCTTTCTCTCTGGCAGGACAATGCCGTCCTCTATTTCTTGGGGCCTCCTCCTGCTGGCCGGCCTAGGCTGCCTGGTCCCCGGCTCCCTGGGTGACCCCACCCAGGACACAAAGGAGTCCAAGCATGAGCACGATCAGGTCCCAGCGTGCCACAAGATCTCCCCGAACCTGGTCAACTTCGCCTTCAGCCTGTACCACCAGGTGGCCCAGAAGTCCAACACCACCAACATCTTCCTCTCCCCGGTGAGCATTGCCGTGGCCTTCGCGCTGGTCTCCGCGGGGGCCAAGGCCGACACCCACAAGCAGATCCTGGAGGCGCTGCAGTTCAACCTCACAGACACACCCGAGGCCCAGATCCAGGAGGGCTTCCAGCATCTTCTGCACAGCCTCAACCAACCCAACAACCAGCTGCAGCTGACCACCGGCAACGGAATCTTCATCGACGAGAGCCTGAAGCTGGTGGAGCAGTTCCTGGAGGACTCCAAGAAGCTGTACCACTCGGAAGCCTTCTCCGTCAACTTCCAGGACAGCGCCGCCGCCAAGAAGCAGATCAACGACTACGTGGAGAAGGGCACCCAGGGGAAAATCGTGGATGTCGTCAAAGAGCTGGACAAAAACACGGTCTTGGCGCTGGTGAATTTCATCTTCTTCAGAGGTAAGTGGCACCTCCCTGGGAACCTCTCAAACCCGCCTCCATCCCCACTCCCTTCGGAGAGGCCACCTCGGGCCTGCGCATGCCCCTCAGCATGGGCCACCAGAGGTCCCAGCGGAGCACAGAGTGGGGATCGCTGGGCCGGCAGATCTGAGAAGGGCTTTTCGCAACATTGGGTGCTCAGCCTCTCCCAGGGAGAGATGGGAGGAGGGTAGGGCAGGATATGTTATGTTCCCCAAAATATCAACTCAGACATTATCTAGAAGTGTTTCTAAAGGGAGAGGATCCCTGGCGGCAGAGTGGGTCCTGCATTGGACTGTTAACTGTAAGGTCAGCCGTTCAAAACCGCCAGCCGCTCTGAGGGAGAAAGATGAGGCTCTTTATTCCCATGAAGAATTAGTCTCATAAACCTACCAAGACAGTTCTACCCAACTCTATGGGATCACCATGAGACAGAATTGGCTCGAGGGCAGTGGGTTTTAAAGGGCTGCCATCTCAGAAACCCACAGGAACAGTTCTTCCCGGCCCTATAAGGTCCCTGTGGGTCATCATCAACCCGAGGGAGTGAGTTCGAGTTCTGAGTGGATCCAAAGGGAATGGCGTTCTGTGGAATGGAGTTTGGAGGCCTCTGTTGTCGAGGAAGGAGTGTTGGCTTGGCAGTCAGAGAGGCCTGGGTTCAAATCCTGACTGCTGTGTATGAGTCGCAAGACCATGGAGGAGTTAAACCCCCACCCCCACCCCAGCCTCTCTGGGTTCCAGCTTTCGTGAATCATCAAGGGATAAGAAAACTCCGGCTACCAAGCAGGCAATAAGGATTCGCAAGTTAGGGAGCCCCCGGAGATTGCAAAGGATTAAGACAGTGGGCCGCACAGAGGCACCTCAGACACAGCCTGGGGGTCTGCCGACAGCCCCTCAGCCTTGAGGAGCCCTGCGGAGGGGGCGCCCGGCGACAGGCTGACACGGCAGGTGGCCGGGAAGGGACTCAACAGCAGCTGTTGTGGTTATTGTGAGGTGCCATCAAGGTAGTCCCAACCCACTGCCACCCTGCACCCAACAGAACCAAACCCGGCACAGGTCTGCCCCGTCCTCACCCTCGTTCCTCTGCCTGGACCCGTCCGCAGTGGCAGCCAGAGGTCAGTGAGCAACCGGCTCGGAGTTCTGAGGAGCTGAACACACGGAGACTGTCCATCATGGGCCCCCGGCAGCCGTGTCCCACGGGAGCCTGTCACTCTGCCCCTAGTGTGTAATGTGCGGCAGGCTTTATCTTCAATCTGCAGGCCTCGGGGAGGGAGTGCTCAGCGTGATGGCAAGGGTTGGCGTGCCCCACGGGAATCCACTGGGAAGGGAGCCCAAGTCCCAAACCCGGGGCGTCTGGCTCCCTTTCTCTGGAGGCAGAATGGCCCACATGGATCAGAGGCCGTGGTCAGCGCAATGGGTCCACAGGTCCATCGTGTGACCGCAGGCAGGCCTTGTCCCCTCTCTGACCTCAGAGTGTTGTACTCTGTGGTCCTCAGAGTCTACCCCCACTCTGGCCTACTGTGATGGTGATACCCCCCACCTCTGCCCCCGCCGGTGTCATGGAAAAAAGTCCACCCAGGCACCTGCAACTCCTGTGTGGGGTCCAGGAAAAGGCCTTTTGGGTGGCTACAAGGATTTCCCATTGAGTGTTGGCTGAACCACTTGTTTGTTATGACTTAGGGGTCTTCCGACCTCTCCAATAATTGTCATTGCTCAGCACCACCCTACCCCACCCCACCCCATCCCACCTCCAAGTCAAACACCAGCAAACAGAAAGCTCAACTCAAATAACTTAATCTGCAAAATCAAGTCTACGTGGACTTGGTGGTGCCTCACTCAGATGGCTGCTTGTTTGAAGACAAGCCTTGAAGACCCCAGACACTGTTCTTTCTGATAGACGGGCACCATCTAGTTTCTTCACCACACTTTGCTATAAGCACCTTTCTCTTCGGTGATCTCTCTATGAGGGTGAGTATCGAGTGAGGTCACGTCATAAGAAGTCATTCATAGATTTGTGGCTGATATATCTATCTGGTTCACTTTAGAGACATTGCAATAGTTAAGGTTTATTGTGCCAACCTGGCCAGTAAGCACATGTGGGGTTAATTGAAGAGTGGAGATAAATGGCTTGGTGAGCCTCCTCTGTCTATTTCTTGGGTCTCTCTCTTGCTTTCTGATGGCTGGGCCAGGGTGCAACTGCCTTAGCCAGTTTCCTGCTTCAGCTGGCAAGGCTCACTTCTTGCGAGACATTCCTGAGGAGAAGCCACATGGACCTACCCTAATATAGCCCTGGATGCTGGAACAGCCCTGTGGAAACCCCCGCCAGAACTGAGATTGTTACACCCTCACTGTTTCAGCTTTCCTCCTGCCGTCAGCATCATTGCATGTGCTTTGTGAGATGGAGGAGGCCATCTCACAAAGGTTGGTGTCAGACAGATGGGCTAATGTTGGACTTATGGGCTTGGACACACTGGGTCAGGGTGCTTTCTTACTATATGTTTCTTAATATACACTTGCCCTTCATAGAACTCTCTCCTACATATGAATTTCTGTGGGTTTGTTTCCCTCGTTTTCCCAGACTCACACAGGCGTCATCATCATTACAGGACATTATACATCACTGCCGTGGGGCATAAGGCGCTTCTATGGGGAGTGTCAGTTTTCCAGAGGTGGCGCCAGAGAGCAGAGGTCTCCTCCGAGCCCTGGGGCCACCGCTCCGATCTGAACCCTGGGGCTGGCTTTGACTCCTGTCACTTCCTCTGTCTGCAGGAAAATGGAAGAAGCCCTTCGAGGAGGAGCACACCGAGAATGGGGACTTCCACGTGGACGAGACAACCAAGGTCACGGTGCCCATGATGAGCCGCCTGGGCATGTTTGACGTCGACTACCACAGGGAGCTGTCCAGCTGGGTGCTGCTCATGGAGTACTTTGGCAACGCCACCGCCATCTTCATCCTACCCGAACAGGGTAAACTGAGTCAGGTGGAGGACCAGCTCACCCAGGAGACCTTGTCCAAGTGGCTGGAGGAGAGACACCCAAGGTGAGTCCCCACGCAGGGACCGGGCCCCGTCAGGACCAGCCAGAGGACTGGGCAGCGTGGACACCACATGCCTGGGGCCACAGAGACCATGGAGTCCTTCTGCCTGCAGATGGAGCTAAAGGCTCTGAGGATGACCCCTCCTAATAGCCAGTCCTTCTGGGAGAGGAGAGAAGAGCCTACAAGTTGCTATAGGGGATCTGAGGCCATCACACAGGCCAGGAGGGCGATGGAGTTGAAGTTCAGGGGAGACTGGCAATGAGCTGAGCAGGCAGGAGCCACTTGGAGAAGGCTCTGAGATCGCAGAGGGTCTGGAGCTGGGACTGTTCATGGAGAGCAGTAGGGTCCCCTGACACTACATCTCGGGGGGTAGGGGCAGGGGGCACCCTGGGGTACAAAGATACTTGCACACCCACCTCCTTCAAGGGTGCAGGTGGACCTCCTTTGGGGCACGGTGCAGGTGTGGTGAGCATGACACCTTGAAAGTTTACAGCCACGCTGCGTCCAGCAGGTCCATCAGTGCTCCGCCTCTCCATGTCACTTGTTAGTCACGCCCACAGTATTCCCCACAAACATGTAGATCCGATAGCATACACGTACAAACATGCATGTGGGATACACGCACACGTATCCAGGCACAAATGCACATAGCCCCTCACACACACACAACCATGCACATAGGTGTGCGCAGAGGCACAGGCACATACACACACACACACAGAGGCTTACCTACACCGTGCTGACACACATCAAATAAAGGACAATGTGGGGCCAACATAGTTTCCATATGCACTGGGACATCGAAATCCCTGGGGCACGCTTTCTTGGCTGCAAGGGGAACGAACCCACTCTGTCCTCAAAATCTGCTTCTGTATTGACTCATCCAGCCATATACCTGTGTTCTACTTTACTATTTTATTCTTCCCATTCCAAATCAGAGGGACTGGCACTAAGCTAAAAAATGGAGAGGAGTTTTCATAGAGGTTGTAATATCTTTAAGTGGGGTGACCCCCATGTGAGTTCGGGTTCACTAGAGAAATATATTCATAGCCACTCCTATATGACTAAGAAAGTGCTTTATCTCAAAGAGCAATTGTATATTAAGAAAACATCTCATTCCAGTCCAGATCAAGTCCATACCTCAAGTCCATTAGCCCATATGTCAGACCACTAGTCCATAAAGTCCTCTTTAGACTCAAGCAGCACATGCAATGCTGCTGAAGGCAGGAAGATCACAGGCCAGCAGGAAAAAGGTCTTGTGGATCCAGTGGCGGTGGAAACATCTCAGTGCTGGCGTGGGGCTCCACGTATCTCCTCCAGCTCTCTGAGTGTCTCCACAGCAGGAAAGGGAAGCCAGAGAGAGAGAGACTGGGTCTGGATTCCAGTGAGCTATTTATTTCCATAGTGCCTCTAAAAGAGGCCAACAAGCTGCAACCTGATTGACTGCCTAGACAGACTCCACCCCTTCACTTAAGTTGACGGGAGATCACGTAACTGCCACAACCCCACCCCTGCTGCCAAACTCCACTCTGGTCCCTGAACCCCAAGAGCTGGCCGAGTGCATAGCACCTGAGTGTATCTGGCAATCTTGAAGGGCTGCCCCTCACTCCTGTGGGTCCTGTTCTCGGGCCTTGTTCTTCTCGTGGAAGAAGACCACGGAGTGACCCAGAGACAGACCCTCACCTCAAACATCGCCAGGTCCCGAGGGCCACAGGGGCACTTGAAGTCACTCAGAATAAGACCTGCTTCACAGAGGACACACTAGTTTGGGCTGGAAGGGCTTCTCTGAGGAGGGGAGTGAGCCAGCTGCCTCCCCACCTTGTGTGGGGGACATCAAGAGATGGCTTTCAGCCCTGCTGAGTGTGGACCTGCCCTGACATGACATCCTCTTTCATGATTGTTCCTGCTTGACAGGTCAGCCAGTGTGTCTCTCCCCAAACTGTCCATTTCCGGAACCTATGACCTGAAGGACGTCATGGGCAAACTGGGCGTGACTCATGCCTTCAGCAATGCAGCCGACCTGTCGGGGATCACTGAGATGGCGCCCCTGAAGCTGTCCAAGGTGAGAGTACCCCGGAAACACTGGGGCCTGCAGTTGGGGCTGTGATATTCACAAACCCAGGGCTAGAGGGAGTCCGGGGCTACCGTGTTTAAAAACCAGACCCCCTGAGAATCTCAGGGTGGTGTGGCCTGACATGTGGCCACATGGCTGACGGGAGGGGCAGTTGTCCTGTGCCCCTGGTAGGTCAGTGACCTGGGCTGGGCCCTCAGCAGCCATCTCTGTCCCACCTTTCCACCTCTGTGATGAAACTTGCTGGGCAGGTTCCAATGGTCCCTGGGCTCCGTGGCAGATCACGGAGTTGACGGTCTGTCCTGGAGGCAGAAAGATCACTGAGGGAGGGAGAGACCCTTGGAGAACCAATGGCAACTCCATTATTCTTGTGGCCTGGAAGGCCAGAGTGACCTTTGAAGGTCACTATTAAAGTCCTGGCCTTAAAGAACCTAGTAGCAGAAAAAGACAGACATGTGGGGCAGACAGAAAGGGTGAGGTTAATGCCTCTGAGGTCAAGAGAAGCCAGGCAGGGAGAGGAGACAAAGGTACCATGTGGGGAGGTCTAGGTAGGCAAGAGACAGAGGTTGGACCAGGAGGAGAGCACAGTCAGATGAGGTGACCTGTGAAGACCAAGCCCTGGGGAGGGGAAAGGATGGGAGGAGCTGAACTGGGGGTTGGTTACACAGCCTGGGACCAAATGATGGGGCCCACAGGTGCCAGATAGAAGATTCCAAATGGTCTCCCTCATTCAAACCCTGGCCCCTACACACACACTCAAACTCACACTCTCTCACACACACACTCACATACAC
>PVJH01013276.1:28406-61201 GCA_004026705.1 Nesogale talazaci
GTCTTGGAAGCTATTCCCATGTCCATGCCCCCTGTAGTCTCATTCGACCATCCCTTCCTCATCATGATCTACGACAGGACAACCGAGAGCCCTCTTTTCATGGGCAGGGTGGTGAACCCCTTACAAAAGTAACTACCCTCCTTGCCCAGCCCTCCTCCCTCCCGCCTCGCACAGGGCAGGTCTCCTGGTGAGCAATAAACGGGCTGCCGAACCAAGCTTGGTGTGGGCATGTCAGTCCCCCCACCCCCACGTCCCCCCACCCCAGGGACCCTGTGCTTCCAAAGGACTGGCATGGATTCCAGGGTCCCAGGAATCCCACTGATGTTCTATTAAGTGGTCGCTGTGTGCCAGGCTCAGGGCTGGGCATGGGGAAGTGAAGAGGAGACGGAGCTGAAACCCACACTGCACTCGAGCCTGCTGCTGCAGGCTACACGTCTGAGAATCGCTCTGCCCGCCACCTGCCACATCCCCGGGCCCTCCATCGCTCACTGCTCCATCCTGGGAGATCCCCTGACCCTGCCTGCCTGGGCACCTGCAGCTGCCACATCCCTGGAAGCCATCAGCAGAAACCGTGCCTCCGGTCTCACTGTGCCACCTGAGCCACACGTGGGTCCCTGCATCCCGCAGACACACCTACAGGTTCCTCCCTTCGGTCTTTTTCCATGGAGCTGGCCAGGGCACACAGGCCGGCTTCTTCTTCTGCCATGCCCGCTCTACCCCAGATCAGAGTCTTATTTGCGGGGTCAGTGCTAGCTCCGAGTGACAGAGCTGGAAGTGGCCCATAGAGCTCCCCGGGAATCGACCAGTGGACATTTCCTCCAAGACATCCCTGGGGGGATTTGAACCGCCAACCAGAGGTCAGGCACGATACTCCCGCCCATGGAAAAACACCTCTTAGAACAGCAGTTCTCAACCTGTGGATCGCAACCCCTTTGGGAGTAGAATGACCCTTCCACAGGGTCACAGATTTATAACACTAGCAAAATGACATCGATGAAGTAGCAACAGAAATAATTTTATGGTGGGGGGGCGTGGTCACCACCAAAGGAGGAGCTGAGTGAAAGGGCCATGGCATGAGGAAGGTTGAGGATCCCTGTCTTAGAAGCACCTGGGGTGAGAAGTGGTCCTGGTTCTTGGTCTTTACTCCACCTTGTCATGCTGACCAACCCACCCCACCTCGACCTCCTATATACTCACCCTATGTCCTCTGCCCCTCCCTAGTCTGGTGCCTGGGATGGCCCCATGGCTTGGGACAGTCCCTGCCTCCTTGGTCACTGGGAGGGGAAGGAAGACTCAGCTGGCTCCCCTTTCTGGCTCCCACCCTCCCTTTGGCTGTCAGTGCCTTGTTTCTGGGGCACCACCACCTCCATGGTCTTCCAGGATAACCCCAGCTCAGTGCCAATGCTGAAGGCTGTCCAGAGGATGGGCCCTGCCCAGTGAGGACTGGCCAGTGATTCCCAACCTCACGGTCCTGCTGGCGGGCTACAGAACAGGGACCCTGCAGACCCACCTGGATGGAGGTGTCCACTCCCTGCTGAGCTCGCAGAAATGTGTCTGGCCTGTGGAATTCATTGTGTGAGTCTAGGTTAAGCAGAGAAACAAATTTATAAAAGCTCCTATGTGTATAAGATAGTTTTATATACAACAGCAATCGAATATTGAGGAAACATGCCAGCCCAGTCCAGAACAAGTCTATAAGTCAGATGATGTTAGCCCATATGTCCAATCCCCATCTATAAAGTCCTTTTCAGACTCACAAAACACATGCAATGATGCCAAACGCAGGAAGATCACAGGCCAGTGGGTACAGAGTCTTGTGGATCCAGTGGTGGTTGAAGCATCTCAGGACTGGCTGGGGTCTCCACGTGGCTCCTCCAGTTCCCAGGGCACAACATGGGGTCTATCAGCGTAATGCCATGTGTCTTGTAGTAGAGTATCTTTCAAGGAATGAGCAGAAAAAGAGAGCTTCCCGCCTCCTAGAAGGAAAAGTAGGAATTCCCAGAATCCTCAGGTGGAAGACCATGCCCACACAGAGGCCTCTTTGGTTATACCCAGTTGACAGACTCAACTCCATCCCCTGACTCTTAATTCTCTCAAATCCCAAATTGACACCAGATGATGTCACTATCACACTGTCCATCATCTCATGCAAATCCAGTCACCTCAAGGATTAGGTTGAGTCCCAGGTGACTCTCAGAGAGGTTTCAGCAGCTACCCTAACAAACCCCATGACCCCCACCCCCAAGCGCCCTCAGGTCAAACACCTCTGGTCTCCCCAGACTCACTCTTGAGGCAGGCACAGTTGACCACTGAGGATGATGGTCAAGGGTCCTCCTACCACTGTATAACCTTGGAGAAGTCACCTTTCTGCACCTGTGTCCTCCACACTGGGTCCTGTGAACTAGGAAGCACACGTTTTCTTTTTTCGAGGGATCTATTAATTTGATTTCATTTTTCAATTATATTTCTTTTTTTAGTAAGTCATTTAATTGGGGCTCATACACCACTTATCACAATCCATACATACATACATTGTGTCAAGCACCTACGTACACCTGCTGCCGTCATCATTCTCAAAGCATCTCTTTCTACTTAAGCCCTTGAGATCAGCTCTTCATATTTTCCCCTCCCTTCCTTCTCCCCCTCCCTCATGAACACTTGATAATTGATAAATGATTATTATTTTGTCATATCTTTTTTTGGGGGGGGTTATCACTGTTCTCCGGTGGTGGGAGTAGGAGACCCAGCCCCACTGCTGGAATTGAACCTCCATCCCAGTGGGCCGCAGTCCCGCGCACAATCACTACGCCACCGGGGCTCAGCCCTATTTTGTCATATCTTACACTGCCTGATGTCTCCCTTCACCCACTCCTCTGCTGTCTGTCCTCAAGATAGAAGGTGATATGTAGGTGATCCTTGTAATTGGCTCCCCCTCTCTACCCCACCTTCCCTCCACCACCCCTCCCTACCCCCTCCCCTGGTATCCCATTATCTCCACTCTCACCACTGGTGCTGAGGGTTTCATCTGTCCTGCATTCCCTGTATTTCCAGTTCATATCTGTACCAGTGTGCCTCTCCCCTTCTAGCTGGATTTTGAAGCTAGAATGGGGATCATGATGGTTGGGAGGAGGACGTCTTTAAGAACTAGAGGAACGCTGAATGCTTCATTGCTGTTTCACTGCACCCTCTTCTCCTCCCTGAGACCCTCCTGTAAGGGGATGTCCAATTCCCCCAAATGGGCTTTGGGTCCCAACTCTGTACTTCCCCCTGGTTCATAGTGATGTGATTCTTGCTCCTTGATGCTTGATATCTGCTCCCTTTGACCCCCAGTGATCACATAGACTGATGTGCCTCTTCCATGTAGGCTTTGCTGCTTCTACACTAGATGGCCTCTTGTTTACCTTCACACCTTTAAGACCTCACACATTATATCTTTTGATAGCTGAGTGCCATCAGATTTCCTCACCACATTTGCTTATGCAGCACTCATTCATCTTCAGTGATCATATCAGCCAGGTGAGCATCATGGAATGCCAGTTTAATAGGACAACGTGTTCTTGCATTGAGGGAGTACTTGAGTGGAGACCCAAGGTCCATGTGCTACTTTAGTACTGCACCTATAAATAGATGTACCTAAAGTTATTTCCTCCTCATCATAAATAACTATATTTACACATGTACATGCCTGTATTTAGACCTCTATAAATGCCCTTTGCTTGCTAGTTCTTTCCTCTATTTCCTTTTACTTTTCTCTTGCCCCAAAATCATGCTCAGCCTTCATTTGGGTTTCAGTGATTCTTCTCATTTACATTACCCTTGTTTAAGCCCTACCAGGTCTCCCACACCCTCCTCACCAGGGATTCCGGACCACTTGCTGTTCCCCTGTCCCTGAGCCTGTCCACACCACCTCCTTTCCCCCGGTTTCCCCTCCTCACGTCCTTCAGGAACCATTAGCCCTGTAGCTATCTCCTCCTGATTGTCCATCCAGGTGTGCTCCCTTCTTGATTCGCTCCATTTGGGGGGATTCAGACCACATTGCTTTCCCACCATGTGACCCCCATAATGTCCTCTGTTGCAGTCTGCTTCCATAAGGAGGCAGCATGACACATGTCCCCTCTGTGACCCAATGGCTCCCTGTCAGAGTGCTTTATCTTCCTTTGAGCATAGTGGGGGTCCAGCTCTCTCAGTCTCCATGTGGGTGTGGCATGCTGGCCCCTTCCCCCAACCTCCTCTCCGCCACACCCACTTCCAGGGAGAGGGTCAGACCGACTCTGGTTGTGTCCGGCCCTGTGGCTCTCTCTTTTCATGCATCCTTCCATGTATCCACGCTGTCCTCATGGTTGGGTGCTTCATGGTAAGGTCTGCATGCCCACTCCAGCTTCCGTGCAGACAAGACCCGTACTTTCCCCCTGGGTGGGTTAGTGCCCTGCTCCCTCTGTTATCCTTTCACTTTCGAGCCTCCTTTTTCTTCCTCCCACCTCCCTCCTCCTCCCACTACTGCATTGGAACAACATTTACCTCCTTGGGTTTGGTCCAGCCTCCTCCCACTGCCCTGTGTCTCAACCCCACTGTTACGATATAGGAGGCTCCTCTTCTAGACCTGCCGTGCTGGTTGCACGTACCTCAGGGGACTCGTGTTGTGCTTCTCCTTTTGTGATCCTCTGACTCTGCTTAGCATCATTCCCTCCAGCTCTTCCCACGAGAAGACGTATTTCACGAGGGAGCACACGTTTTCTTGCGAAGATGTCAGAGCAGGGAACAAGGTCTCTCAAAAGGATCCCCGGGGAGACCCCTTGGATAAAGCTCAGCTGATGGCTGAGACGAGGGGTGGGGGGTGGGGCGGTGATCCTAAGGTGATCATAGAGGGAAGGTCTGGCCGACACAACTGTCCGGACAGTCGTATCGGTCCTGGTGTCACTGTGGAGCCCTATAGCAGTGTCACGGGGTGGCATCCCATCCCGGACGGTGCTCATGGTGACACGCTCAGCTGGTGGGGCTTTGAACTGCTTCTGGAAAATCAGGCCACGGAGCGCAGTTCTGCTGTGACCCACAGGGAGGCGGTGTGAGGCAAGCTCCACTGCACGGTGACTGCCCGGGCTGCCTGAGCACCTGGGAGAGCAAGGCAGTCCGGGAAGAACTTTCCAATGACGGCCTGGTTGAATCCTCAAACTCACTGCCTCAGAGTGGATTCCAGCTCGTAGGGACCCAGGAAAGGCAGGGTCGAACTGCCCCCTGGGGGTTTCCGAGACTGACTCTTCACAGGAGTGGACGGCCTCGTCTTTCTCCCAAGAAGCAGCCCGTGGTTTTGAACTGCCAGCCTTGGGGTCAGCAACTCAGCATTTAACCCATTCTTGCCAGCGGGGCTCCCTCCAAATTCCCCTAGCAGCCCATCTGTGTCCATGGTACAGACAAGGAAACTGGGGTCTGATTGCCGAATGGTTCTGCCTGTGCTCCCCCTCTACCTCCTCCAGAGGGCCGACTTCCTCCTTAAGACACGGGGACTATCAGGGCCCCACAGCTCACATGCAGCATGCCCCCGCACCCCCCACCCAGGCACACTCAGTGACCGCCGTGAGAGCAGGCCCCTTCTCCCCAGAAGAGAATGATCCCTGGGTGCTCAGTTTGTTCCCTGTCAAGCTCCCCCCAGGGCCACCAGCGCTCTCCGAGGTCACCAGGGCACATGACCCTGCCACAAACGAGGCACAGACTCCCACCCTCAGTATTGGTGGGAGGGGTGAGGGGAGCAGAACAGAGGGAAAGGCAGGCTATTGTGCAGAGAGTCCAGAGTGGGCGAAGAAAGCAGAGACCAGGTGCACAGTTCTCTTCTCCAGTCTAGCCAGAAGCCCCTGGAACACAAGGCATGGTTCCTGCAGAAACAGCCTGGCACCGGCCAGGGTGGGCAGAGCGTCAGGGCACTGGTATGACAAGGAGGATCCATGGGTTCAAGTCTCCAGCCACCCACTGTCTCTTCAAACTCACAGCCAGCGAGGCCATGCTTATTCACAGCGACCCTACAGGACAGGGTAGTACTGCCCCCGTGAGTGTCCAATACTGTAGTTCTTTTTTTTTTTAATCATTTTATTGGGCGTTCATACAGCTCATGTTAAATCCATACATGCATCCATTGTGTCATGCACATTTGTACATATGTTGCTGTCATCGTCTTCAAAACATTCTCTTTCCACTTGGGCCCTTGGTATCAGCTCCTCATTTTTTTCACCTCCCTTCCCCTCCCGCCCTCCCTCATGAACCTTTGATAATTTATAAATCAATTATTATTTTTCATGTCTTACACTGACCAATGTTTCCCTTCCCCTACTTTTCTCTTGCCCGTCCCTCAGGAAGGGGGGATCGACTTCTCCTTCCCCTCCTCCCCTTGCTGGGATTGCTGAGACCGTAACTCTTGATGGAAACAGAGAGCCTCAGCTTTCTCCCATGAAGCATCTGGTGGTTTCAAACCGCTGACGTTGCAGCAGGCAGCCTGATGTGCCACCACTACACCAGATGTTCTCAACATCTGCCCCAGTCCTCAAAGCCCACCATGGAAGAGCACCCAATGCAAAGACCGGGAAGTTGAGGTCCAGTGAGGTTAAATGGCCTGCCCAGGAGGAAGGACCTCTCCTCAGGGCCTGTGCTGCCTCTCCATGTTTGTTTCTCCAGTGGACAGGGGATCGGGAGGGAGCACCCCTGCCTGGGTGTCCGAGGGCTCCTTGCCTCCAGCTTGTAATCCCCACGTCCCCCGCCAGCGTGGCTGCTGAGATGCCCTTCAGGGCTGAATCAACTTCCCATTGAGGCTCTTCCAGGACAGCTTCCCTCTTCAGCAGGGACCCGGCTTGATCCCAGAGACCCAGAAGAAAGGGACACCCCAGGTTCCCTTGGGGCTCACTCAGGGACAATGCAGCCGTGACTGTTCTTATTAGCCCACAGCCCACAACGGAAAGCGCACAGGAGTCAGAGTCAGAACAAGACTCAACGAAATGCTAGCTTTCCGTCCCACCTCTACTCCTGTAAGCAGTGACAGTCAGGGAAACCCACATGGGCAGTTCTGCCCTGTCCTGCAAGGCTCGCTCTGAGTCAGCATTGGTTCGATGGCAGGGAGGTGGTTTGAGTTTTGCTGCCCCCACTTGTGCCGCCATCTGGGATCCCTGAGCCAATTGGTCAAGCGGGGCCACCGTCAGGGTGCATCTGGCTTTCTCAGATGTAAGCAGTGTCGGCAATGAGCAATGCAAGTTTACACAGAGGTCTCCGCTCTCCTCAGCTTGCTCCTTCGAGCCTGACCCAAGATTCAGGGGTGTCTGACACCTCCACAAGCTAACCGGCAACCATTTGCCCCATCCCTGCTACACACCGGTGAGTCTTAAGTGGATTTAGACTCCTGCTGGGAACTCTCAGGCGTTCCAGGAGACTGTCCTCTGGGTGGACACGAACCTTCAACCTTTGGGCTAGCAGCTAAGCACAAACGCTTGAACTGTTTGTGCCACCCATGGCCTCCAGGTACCTCCTGTGCAGAGGGGAATGGAACCCGCCCTCACCTTGAAGTCTGCAGGCCTCCTGGGGTGAATGATGGAGCCATAAGAGAGGGCCTGCTCTGGAGGACGGGTGGCTGCAGACGCCTGGCAGGCCAGCACCGGTCAGCCCAGAGCCTCCGATGACTGGCCTCTGTTGGGTTTTCACAGCAGGGGGCCAAGCAAAGCGTGCTGTGGGGTTGTCCACAGGCCTGTCGGGGTGCAGCTCCCTGGGGGAAAGAGGGATTCTCCTGGGAGAGGAATACCAGAAAAACCCCCACGGCAGCGTGGTGGCACCTCCAGTCCTTAGGTCAGTCACACCTGCAAGAACTCTCCGGCGACAGCTCACACTGACAGGTGCTGGAGACCATTGCTTTGTCGATCACAGGCCCGAACTTTCCAGGGAGGGGGGAGAAGAGGAGGGAACATGGGGAGCGGTGGGAAGCAGGGAACCACCAAGGAGTGCCACGGAGCCAAAGGGGTCTGGAGGCTATGAAGGGTTTGGGGACTGGGGAAGCCTGGGGAGGAAGGCACGGTGTTCGAGGCAGAGGGCAGCAAGAACACAAAAGGCTCCCCAGAGGAGGAAGAGGGACAGGAGGGGGTCCGTCAGGCGGAGCCCTGAGGGGTGCAGACTAGCTCCCTTTGACAAGGATAGCGTGTTTGGGGCTTGACAACAGGTTCTGCCTTGGCTTGAGCACTGGGCTGCTGGACCCCAGCTGGTCCCTGAGAGAAAGCAGAGGCCCTGCTCTTGTGGGGGACCCTGCAGGGACCTTCCACTCTGTCCCATAGGGCAGGGGTCCTCAAACTTTTAAAATAGGGGGCCAGTTCACTGTCCCTCAGACTGTTGGAGGGCCGGACTATTATTAGGAAAAAAAAAAACTGAACAAATTCACTGTGGGCCCGGGATGAATCAGCAGTGGTGGCAAAAACACCTGGGGGGCCTGGATAAATGTCCTTGGTGGGCCCCATGTGGCCCGCGGGTCATAGTTTGAGGACCCCTGCCATAGGGGCTCCATGGACTGGAATCAACTCAGAGGCAGTGGGTTTGGTTTTTTGGGGTTTTTGTCCATACCTTGCCAAAGACTTCTACATCAGCTGTTCTAGACAGATCCAGCCTCTGGGCCCAGGATCGGGGAAGAGCAGTCAGAGGAGGAGGAGGTGGGCAGCCCTTCCCTGAGCCTTGGTCACTCCATATCCTTCTCTCTTCCTTGCCTGGTGGCAAAGGAGGCAGGGGTCTAGAGGCCACCAAACCCCAACTCCAAACTCACAGTCATCAAGGTGATGGACTCGTGGTGACCCTCTAGGTCTAGATAGAACCGCCCCTGTGGGTTGCAGGACTGTCACTCTTTATGGGAGGAGAAAGCTCCATCTTCTTCCTGAGAAGTAGCTGGGGGTTTGAACTTCTGACCCTGCCGTTAACAGCCCCACACCATCGCCACGACACCACCAGGGATCCTCTGGGAAACAAAGCTGTCTGCACTGGGTTTCTCTCACTCCCAGATTCTTCCCATAGAGTGTGGGAGGGGCGGGGGCTGGCACCATCACAATGGGACAAGGGCTGCCAGTGACCGTGCACTTTCACAAGAGTGATTTCCCCTAAGGGAGGCTATGCAAGGTAGACATTAGCAACCTCCCTCATGCATGGGAAACTGAGGCACACAGAGAGAGAAGACAAAAGTTCTCTCAGGCCAGGTGCTACTAGGGGCGAGGCCGGCATCCACCATCACAGGGAAGGCTGGGCCTGAACGCGTGTCCTGGCATGAGGTCAGACCAAACACTCTGAGTTTCAGTATCATTGTCTGGGACACTGTCACCCGGAACTGCACTGTCCTGCACCACCGCCACCGTCCTGTGGCCTAGGCCACACAGAGCACCCCACTTTGGGTCCTTCTGTTGTTCTGGGTGGCCTGAGAGGAGAGACGTGGTCTGGGCCAAATCTGCACCCAAGACCTCTTCAGAATATTGAAGAGCAAGGATGCTACTTTGAGGACTAAGGTGTGTCCGACCCAAGCCGAAGTATTTCCAACTGCCTTTGGTAGGCACGTGAATGTTGCCCATCGATAGAGAAGACCAAAGAAGAACCGGTGCATTTGAACTGTGACTCTGAAGATGACTATTGACAGTCTCACGGACTGGTAAGAGGACAAACACACCAGGATTGGAAGAAGTACGGCCAGCGTGCTCGTTGGAGGCAGGATGGTGAGACTTCATCTCAGGTACTTCAGGTGTGTCGTCAGAAGAGACCGGACCCTGGGGCAGGCATCATTCTTGGTAAAGCAGCGAGGTAGCCGAAAAGAGAAAGGCCCTCAAGGAGATGGACTGACTCAGTGACTGCAACCATGGGTTTACACACAGGGACTGTGGGGAGGATGGAGCAGGACCAGGCAGTGTTTCCTTCTGTGGTTCTCAGGGCCACCACGGTCGGAACCAACTTACTAGCACTTAACAACAAGAGAGGAGAGTCACCGTGTCAGAGAGTGAGTGAATGAGAGTGTGTGTGAGCCGAGTGGCTGTATGGATGTGTGTATGTGTGTGAGTGAGTGTGTTGGTGTGAAGGCTGGGTGTGTGTCTGTGTGCCTGGTTATCTTTACGTGTAGGTATGTGGTTTGTGGTGTGTGTGCACGTGTGAGTATATGAAAGCGTGTGAGGCTATGTATGAGAGTCCACATGAGTGCTATATCTGTGTTGTGTGTATATGTGCATGTGTATGTGTATGTGTGTGGTGAGTGGGCAGGTGTGTGTGAATGTGTGTGATGAGTAGGCAGGTGTGTGTGAATGTGTGTGTATAATAAGGAACAGATACAGACTTACTAAGCCCGTGGGGCCCCAACTGCCCTTGCTCAGGAAACACACACACATACATACACACACATACACACACACAGAGGAGTGGATTTCCATTCTCTTTCTTGTCTCACTCCAGGACATCTTTCTGTTCCACTGGAAACTGGCTGCTTCGGTCCCTCTGTTCCACAGGGAACTGTGGAGCCTGGGGGCGGAGTGGCCAGCTCCAGCTTGGGCTCCTACAGTGCCTTGACCCCAGCAGTCTCAGGCAGAGACCACTGGCAATGGAGCTTTTCATCACCCTCTCTTCAGGCACCGGTCTAGGCACTTACATTTGTCTACAATTCCATGAGGCGGGCATGAGGCAAGGCAGGTAGGTACTTGGGGAGGCCCGGGGGCTCCTCCCACCACTGGTGCCCCCACACTCCACCTGATACCTTGCAGCCTGCTGCTCCTGGGGACCCGATCCAGGGACTGCAGCAAGATCCCCAGAAACAGCAGCCACGTGGAGGCTCTGAGGCTCCCCTCTGGAGTCCCTTGATAATGAAAGACTGAGCAGCCCCAGTCCCTGAGACAGGCCCCTCCATCCATGAAGCAGGTGCAGGGCCTTGTGCAGTGTTTTCACACACATCTTCCTATGTCTGAGGGCCGTGAGTTCCACACTGCCTCACAGAAGCGGAAACTGAGACTCAGAGAGTTGAAGTTCAGAGAAAGTCTCCAAACCAGAAACTCAAGCTCATCGCCATCAAGTCGATTCTGACTCATTGAGAGTCTGTAGGACCAGCCCCAGCTGCCCCTGGGGGTGCCTGAGACTTTAACTCTTTACAGGAGTAGACAGCCTCATCTTCGTCCCACAGAGAGCCTGGGGCCTCAAACTGCCAACCTTGTGGTTAGCAGCCCAACATGCAACCACTCCACCACCTGAACCCCTTAGAGGAAGACCATGACCTCTTCTTTCTATTTCTCTGGGGAAGGATGGAAATCTTCCTGCATCAGGCAGAGACAGGCTTTGAACCCAGGCACTGGGCCTTTGTCTCCTGCTTCACATCAAAGGGGGTGGGGGAGGGGGAGCAAGATCCCGAGGGACCGTCCCAACTTGTCTCCAAGTGCCACTGCCATGGGTGCTATTGATGGCGTTCTCCTTACCCTCAGGCCTGTCGTCCTTCGCTGGCTACCCCCACCCATGGGGGGCAACCCAGAGTGGACCTGCCCTCCTGTGCTGCCCCCTCCCTCCCTCCCTTCCCAGCCCTCTCTTGGCAGGCACCCAGAGTCTGTGGCCAGACCTTGCCCTGTTGCCTAATCATCCTTCCTGAGAAGATAACCGTGCTTTCTGCTTTCACAATGACAACTGTACCGGGAATTCCAGGGGACTCCCCTCTGCTCCCTTGCTGGACCCTCCTCCCCCAGGAGACCCCTGGCTTTGACCTCTTGGTCAGGGCTCATGCTTGGAAAAATTTGAAGGGTCTTCATTAACTTCTCAGATAACCTTGTCATCTCTGTGTTGCCTCCCCTCTCTTTCTCATCCAGGTCCGCGGCCCTGGTTTCCCTGACCCCAGCCCTCCCTGAGGCCTGGCCCCATCTTTAGCTCAGCAGTCTTGCTGGAACGAATTGCTGTTCCTTCCTGCTCTTTGAGAGGGGGTGAATGGATAAATTCATCAATGCCAAGGAATGCAGGACAGGCAGGATCTATCTGGAAGGAGCTGGGAATAGGGGAATTGAATGCCAGTGGATGTTTATGGATGGTTGGGGGCAGGGAGACAGGCAAGGAGGACAATGGGAGGTCACCCTCTCCCCCCCAGTACCAGGACAAGAGCTCCAGGGAACTTGTGACACACCTCAGAGCACAGCTGAGAAGGCCCCAAGTCTACAGTAAACAAATGGTGTGGGGACTGCCAAGCAGGTCGAAGGTGACGCACGTTTGACCACGGCATCCTCCATGTTCTAGGAGAGGACGTGCCCTGCCCCTTCCTTGACCTTGAAGTGACCATGGCCTCCGTGGGCCAGACAGGAAGCCCAGCCATGAGACAAGCAAAGGAGAATCCACTGGGCTTCGGAACGTTGGGACTTAACCATTTCTGACTTCATGTCTCCCATTGCCAGACACCCCCAATAACAGCGCCAATGGAGACCGCCCCTCTACAGAAACAAGACAGGACAAGAATGGAACCGCGGTGACAAAGTTGTCCAGAACAGGGGACTGAAGAAGGGGTCGCTGTAATGTTTGCAGAATCCGCTCAAATCTCAAAGGAAAAGACAATGAGCCCATTTTTTAAAAATCGGGTAGGGGGGAGGGGGTGAGACCAAGGATTGAAAAAGGCAATGTTCAGGGTTAAAAAATACCATCGACCAATAGAAACACGCAGCCGGCTCAAGCCACCTTGAACCGAAGAAGTGGACATCACTCCAGTGGAGAGACAGCTATTCTCACCTATCAGAAGGCAGGACGACTGACAAGGCCCAGTGTGGGCGGGGCTCTGAGAAAACCGCCTTCTCGCGCTTTAGTTTCTGTCCAAGAGTCCTGCACACCTGCCGTCTGTCTTTGTGACAATTCGGTAACCGCGGTAGAAGGAGGTAGGCTGAGAATATGGAAAGTGCCAGGGACGTCCAAGAGGATAAGTAGGTGTGTCTTGGAAGAAGTACAGAAGGAAAACTCCTTGGCGAGCATCTGTCTCACGAACTCCGGACATACGGTCCGGAGACACCAGCCCGGAGAAGGTCGTCATGTTTAGTGAAGGAGGGTTGGCAGCGACAAAGAGAAAGGCCTATGACAAGATGAGCTGCATACGAGCAGTGGTGGGGATGGTGCAGGGTTTCCTTCTGCCGCACACAGGGTCCGACGGTCAGGACCGACTCAAAGCACCTGACAACATAAAAGTCAAGCGGGCTGGGGGAGAGGGAGTATAAATGCCTACAGTTTGACTCAGCAGTTCCTCTGCCAAATTTGTACCGAGAAATTCGCCCTGGGGAAATACATCTTCACAACCACCAAAGGTAAGAAAAAAAAGTTTCTTGTTTCATTTGTTTGAACGGCAACATTGTTAGAAAAACGAAATCCTAGATTCCCATCCACCGGGCATGAGTATATATATTTAGCCCCATGCCCAGAATGGAATGTTTAAGCTGCCATCAGGTCAATTCTGACTCCTGGAAGAAGTTAGCACTGCCCCTTGGGGCTTCTGAGACTATCACTTTTCAGGAGAGTAGAATGCCTCCTCATTTCTCTTGAGGAGCAGCTGGTGGTTTTGAACTGCTGATGTTGCAGTCAGTGGTCCAGTGCGTCACCACCATATCACCCTAGCTCCTCAAAAGTGTGTGTGTGTGTGTGTGTGTGTGTACACACTGAAAAGCAACGTCAGAACGGCGTTCATCCTACGACGCTTCCTGTGAACACCTTGAGCACCTATGGTGGTGGTGGGCTGCATGAAAGAGAGAAATCTCCCAGCAAGGAGCTCAGTGCGGCCCAGAGACCATGCATGTGGGCAGCTCTGTGCAGGGTAGGAGAAGGTGTTGGGTCTTATGGGTGGGGCAAATGACAGAGGCACTGGTTGGGGGTGGGAAATACTTGTGGGGGTCGGGGGACATCTAGCTGAGAACATGGCATCTAAGATCCTAGGCAGGTAAGGGGCCGAGCCTGTGGGAGTGCGGGAGAAAGGCCCCCGGGAAATGCCAGGGTAGAGGTCCTGGGACAGAGATGTGTGTGGTGTGATCCAGGGGCCAGAGGATGCTTGTGTGGCTGGAGGTGGGGTGAAGGTGGGGAGAAGAAGCTGTCAGAGGTGGCCTGGTGCCCAGCCTAGGCTGGACTTACACCCTGTGCAATGAATGCTAAAGACCAAGCTCACTGCAGCGAGTTGGCACGGCCCTATACCACAGGGTAGAAGTGTCTCCTGTGGGTTTCTGAGACTGGAACTCTTTATGGGAGTGGAAAGTCCCGTCTTTCTCCCAAGGAGCGGCAAGTGGTTTCGATCTGCTGACCCTGGGGTTGGCTGCCAATGTGTAACCACAATGCCACTGGGACTTCTGAAGGATGCTAAGATGGAGGCTTTTCCTCTGAGACCCACAGAGCCCTCTCTGGATTCTCTGGTGCTGCTGTGACAGCAGTGTCCCCTGGAGGTGGCTTCAGCAAACAGGAGGCTGGGTTCGGGGTGCTGACTCTAAGGGAAGTCTTCCTCCCACCCTCCTTTCTTGGGGGAGGGTCCTTGTCTCCGCAGCTTCTGTGTCCTAGTTCCCTGGAGATAGCCCACTGAGGCTTGGCCTCTGTCTCCCTCCCTCCCCGCTCTCTCTGGCCTCAGTTGTTCACCCTCAAGAGAGATCAATTGACGATCCATCCTAGGCAGATCCTGCATCACCAGCCCAGCCGAACACTCGCTCCCCATGGGATACAATCCAAGCACCCAGGTGTGACTTGGGGGATCGGGGCACAATGCCACCCACGGCAGGGTCCACAATACGACTTACACTCTCACAGAATTGCATCAACACTCTGTTTGTACTGGGCGGTGGACTCAGACCATTCTTCATTTACCGTGTAAGAAACCAAACTCACTGCCCGCAGGTTGATGCCAGCTGCTAGTGACCCACACATGCCAGGGGAGAACTGCCCACATGGGGGTCTGAATCTGTCCATCTTCACTGGAATAGAAAGCCTCATCTTTCTCCTACGAAGCGGCTCTTGGTCTTCAACTACTGACCTTGTGGTTAGCAGCCCGGGATGCATAAGCACTCTGCCACCAAAGCACCTACGTAAGGAACAAGCAGGTGTTCGTTGAGGAACAGCAGGGGAGGGAGTGCTGGGGGATGAGGAAGGGCGGGTGGGAGAGCAAAAGTATGAGATCCCTGACGAGGGGTCAGAGGCAGGGCGCAGGGCCCTTTGGGGAGAACCCTCCTGGGAGTACTGCCCTGGGCATTTGTTTTTCTGGGGAAACAGGGAATGTCTTGACCATGCCTTTGGGGGGAAATTCTGGATTTGTCAGTTCCTTTGAAGCAGCCTTTCCCAGCCTCATCTGGCCCCGGAGCCCATTCATGGATTCTCCTTTTTCAAAAAACGAAACCCCAGACTCAGTGGACATCACCCCCTAGTGACCATGCAGGAGAAAGCAGCGCCGCCCCAGGGGCCTGCAGGGTCACCATTGTCAGGAGAGCAGACTGCCTCGTCCTTCTCCTACGGGGCACTTGACCTGCCAACCTCCCTGCTGGCAGCTGAACACGTAACCACCGTGCCCCCAGCAGGGCCCATGAGCGATCTTCCACGCTTTGGAAACCGCTGTTCTAGGTGGTGGGGTGGCGGCCAGGGCAGGCTGGCGTTCGGGCAGCTCACTCTGTGGGTGGGAGAGAGAAAGTCTAGGAGACAGGAGGCCAAGAGCTTGCTTCCCTGGCTCACACAGCCATTCCCTCTGCTGGACCGACTTGTCTGAGATGGTGGTTAGAATGACTGCAGATGAACTCCCCAGATGCGGAGTGTCTGCTGGAAGGGTGTTGGTGAGTGGGAACGTGGTCTTCTGGACTCAGCGTGGTGTCATGCATCAGGTGCTGCTGCCCAGAGTCCCCGTCCACAGGCCCTCCTCCTGGGCAGGAGGGGGAGGGCAACGGAGGTGCACGCGCAGGTTTGTCAGCCAGGGACAGGTGGTCAGGGCCTGTGATTACGCAACCCCCCATCACCTTGGATCTATTAATATTAACCTACAACCCAGCCTGGGGAACCAGCGGCAACCCCCAAAGTCACTGCCCTGATAAAAAGTGTTCCTTGCTCATCTTGTTGACGAAGTCTACCATGCTTCCCCTCCTTGGCCCTGAATCGTGTCTCTGCTGAGCCCCAGCCCCCACCCCTGCCATGCAGATGGAGATGGATCCCCTAGGACTAGATATTGGGGAAAGATCTACTGCTGGGTAGAAGCTGGGAGGCCATGGAGCATGAGCAGAAACCCAGCAGAGCAGCAGGAAGTGTCAACCAAAGGGCTTCTGGGTACTTTGATGTCTCTCTATAGAGGACAAGCAGGATAAGCAATTACAAGGAGACAGCAATGGGTTCGACAGTTCCAGGAGTATTTGGGAGAAGAGGAGGCAGAGGGAGGGGAGCAGGAAGCCAGTAATGTCAGGGACAGGGAAATAGCAAGGGGTGTAAAATTGACGGTGAGTAGGGTGTAGTGTTCCTGGTCATACTTGCTCAATTGAAATGCATCAGAGAAGAATTACGAGAAGTGTATGATGGGTAAACACAAAGAGTAAAGAAGAAAATAAAAATTATATGTAGGAATAAATATAGATATGTATGTATGCAAATCTATAAAGATAGGTGGATTTGTCTATGTGTAGATACATGAAACTACAACAAAGAAGCAGATGGACTTTGGGTCTCTACTCAAATTTCACCTCAGTGTAAGAACAGGTTGTTCTAATAATGTGGCGCTGTCTGATGCTCACCTTCCTGACAGGATCGCTGAGGACAAATGGGTGCATAAGCAAATGAGGTGAAGAAAGCTGATGGTGCCCAACTATTAAATGATGTAGTGTCTGGGGTCTTAAAGACAGGAAGTTAAACCAGTGGCAGGGAAGCAACAAAGTCCACATAGAAGAAGCACACCAGCCCGTGTGATCATGAGGTTTCAACAGAAATATGTATCAGTAGTTCAAAAAACAAGCAATCAAGTTGACGTGAAGGCGCATGGACAAAGTGGAGACTCCAAACCCACCTGTAGGTGACTGGACAGTCCCTCACAGAAGGATCATATGTGAGGGAAGATATATCCAGGGTGCAGTATAGCACTGAAGAAACCCACAACTATCCTCTCGTTCTTTGATATTTCCTCCACTTACCATTACGGTCCCAGTTTTACCTCATTAATCTTGTTAGACCTGTGAATATTCATTTGTACAATCAAGATCATTTAGTATATGAAAGCCCAGATAGATAATCTTTCAGAAAGAGTAATGGGAATCATGATTCCCTGAAGTTATGACAGGAGAGGTAGAGGATGTTGTTGGAGTGGGGAGGGGGTGCTGACAGCAATGATGAATGTATAACCTCACTTAGGGGTCTGAATAGTAGAATTGTAGGTGAATGGATACATTGGATGGTGCAAGATAATGAAAAAATAACAATATTATTATAATAATAAATATAATATAATATAATAATGATAAGGGTTCCTGGGTGGTAGGGTGGAGGAGGAAGGTGATAAAGGGGCATGAGCTGATATCAAAGAGTTCAAGAAGAAAGGAAATGTTTTCAAACTGATAGGGGTCAGACCTTGTACAATTATGTTTGACCTGATTGAATTACAGAATGATAAAATATCTGTTTAACAACTTCCAATAAAATGATTACTTAAAGAGGGGGCTTCTTGGTCACCATCATCCTTGATCACTGCCGTCACATACCACGCAAGTGCCTCCCAAGAAAAATCCATTCCCAAGGGGCACTCCTTGGTGTTTGGTGTCTAGAACGTTTTGATTTCTGGTTGCATAGGTCAATGAAGAAACAGAATCCATTCTTTTAGACTGGGTAATCAATCAATCATTCACTCATGCACTTCACCATCTTGTGCCACTGGCCACATGCATTGTGCTATTGTGCATAGCTTGGGCTATGCATTGTGAGCTATGTCCAGAGCTCAGGTGCCCTCCTGCTTCTCTGGAGAACTGTCTTCAGTCTGTGGGACAGTTGTACAGGTTGTGCATGGCACTTGGGTGCCTGGCAGAGGGAGCCTGAATACCTGGCCAGGCTCTGCTCCCTGGGCATGGAAAATCACGTGTTCGTTTGGGACTGTTTGCTTGCACAGTGAGGCTACTTCTTCAGGGAGTATGTGATTAAACAAGTCTAGGCAAATGTTTGTGCTGGGGTCTCTGCATGGGTTGGAGAGGTCTGCTCTCAATCTTGCTATTGAGGCTGCCATTTGCCTGGTAAAGAAATGAGTGAAAGTGAGGGGGAGACATGGCCCCTTGCGATAAAAAAAGGCAGCTGATGTCCAATAACGTGACTCTGAAAAAATAGTCTGCCACCATTGACTTTGACACCCAAAACCAAGCTACAGAAAAAAACACTGGACAGAGTCATTGCACCCTTTTGTGACCCAATTATGTTCTGCTTTGAATTTTTCATGATTCCTCACATTTCCAGTAATGGAAGACAGGGTCGGGGGATTGGGGGGGGGGGGGGTGGAGAGAAAAGTCAAAGAATTTTTTTTGAGGTAATATGGGTTTCAAAGAATGATGTGGGATCCAAATGTCCCAGGTGGACTCCGATGGTAAGATTGTTGGAAAGAGGCCCATTTCTTGAGATGCACGCTGAAATGCGGGTCCTTAACAATCATGTGCTGCCACCAACACAGCAGTGTCCTAGGAAACCTAAGAGGCTGAGGATATTGGTGAGTGATACAGAGGGGGCATCCCCCAGCCTCCCAAAAAATTAAAACAGAAAAGCTCTGCTGGGTGGAGCTTTCTTAGAATGTATTCTTCCCACTAGGCGAGCATCCAACAATTTGCTCTGAATTAATGCACCCAATGGTGTCACCTGAGAAGGTTCCCTCTGGTCACAGTGAATTTTTCATAGAAGCAGTTTCACCGGAACTGTGTTTTCTGTGATGGTCAATTTAAGAGAATAGTGTGGGGCTGAGCCCCGGTGGCATAGTGGTTGTACGCGGGACTGCGGCCCACTGGGATGGAGGTTCAATTCCAGCTCACAGGAGCAAAGGCTGGGCCTCCTACTCCCACCACCAGAGGGCAGTAATGCCTAAATTAAAAAAAATTAAATTAATAAAAAGAGAACAGTGTGTGGTTATGACCTTTCGTCTTCTGCTCAGGAAGGAAAAAGACCACAGAAACTCTTGTGATATTGAACACAGCTTACAAGGACAGTGCTATGGGCAAAACTAAAGTGTATGAGTCATCTTCTCGTAGTATATTTTGGAGTTCATTCCACCAGGTCGGACTGTTAGTCAAACTTTCTGTTTAGAGGTTTGGAAGAGAAAGTGTAACAGTGTGAGACAAAAAAAAAAAAAAAGGCCTGATTTGTGGCAGATGGGGGACTGGTTTTGCCGCCACGACAGTGCACCTGCTCACACAGCCATCTCAGTGCACCAGTTTTTGGCAACAACAACATGCCTCTCTTGCCCCACGCACCTGACTCACCTCACCTCACTCTACGCAACTTTCTTTTTGTTTCCAAAAATAAAGAGGGACATGAAAAGACAATGAATGGACAATGCAGAAAAGGTGAAGAGAAAACGAGAGAGGTGCTGTCGGTAATCCAAACCGATGAGCTTAAAAAATGTTTCCAAGAATGGAATCAAAGATCTGACCGATGTATTAAGTGTAATGGAAAGTGACGTGTAATAGTGATGTATTGTTTTTAAAAAATACATACCTTTGGGAAAATAGTCCTGTTTCTTGGGCATACCCTGGTATATGTCCCACAGGTCATGAAAAGGCTTACAAACTCCAACAGGGGAATCCAGGCAATCTGGGAAGGCACAAAAATGGTTGGAGTGGAGATTCAGTTCCTGTCACTAAGCACTAAGTGGAGATTCAGTTCCCATTCTCATCGTTTTGGCCACGCCCCTCAAACTCATTGTTCTCAATTCAAAAAGACACGGGCAACCATAGCTTCCTACCGATTGTATGTGGTGTCCCAAGTGTGTGGCCAAGATATCGGGGATATCTTGAAGAAGTAAGATAATCCTCACGGGAATTAATAATCAGGCTCAAAGGCTTGTTTGTTCACTGAACAAATGGCTTCTGGTTCAGGCCAGTCACTGTGGCGCTCAGAGTCGATCCCTGGCTAATGATAACTGTTTTTCTCTAGTAGACTGTGGCAGTTACATCATCTGTTGTCAAGTTTAGCCTGTCAATCAGGTCGCAGCTGGATGACATCATTTGCACCTGCTAAGGAGATAAATAGCTCACTGGAGGCAGGACACATACTCGCTCCCTGTGAGATATTTCTGTTGACAAGCATGCAACTAGAGCTCTGAAGCCAGAGGTGTCACATGGAGACCCCTGCCAGTGCTGAGATGCTTACACCACTGACTATAATCTTCCTACACCACCACTGGACCCACAGACCTTTCACTGACCATGATCTTCCTGCATTCGGCGTCATTGCATGCATTTTGTGAAAAAGTATTTATGGACTTGCCTCAGATATATGGGCTAATATCAGGCTTATGGCCTTGATCTAGACTGGGCTGGAATGATTTCTCAATATGCAATTGCTCTTTGATAAAAAAACTTCTTGCAAAAATCAACCAAGGAACAGCCTCTGGGCCTTGCCTTCTCCAAGTGTGGCCTGAGGGTCAGCATCCTTGGCTTCCCCTGGGAGTGGATCAGGTTCAGCATCTCAGCCCTCAGCCTACACCCACCAAACCAGAGTCTTCATTCTAACAAGACTCCAGCTATCCATGCGCACATTCAAGGTGGGGAAGTCCTGGTCTGAACTCCAACAACACCCACTAGTTCCCGGTCAGCTGCCCCAATTCCCCAGTCATTCCAATTGGTGAAGGCCTTGTTTACCTCCTGAGTTCCAAGGACCCCGTGAGGTCGGGTCCTTCATCCTGTCCTGGACCCCTATTCTCCAGGAGACTTTCTGGACCTCAACAATGTGGATCTTTGGGGCCTGAGATTCCCTTGTGTGATAGGTAGGTTTATTGTGTTAACCTGGCCAATAGGAACATGTGGGATTAATAAGGTTGCAGTTCCATTGGAGGGCAAAGAGATGAAGGCCCGCCCCTCTTTCTGTTGATCTCTGGTAATTGGACCAAGCTGCGGCTGCTTTAGCTCGTTCTCTGTCTCACCCTGCATAAGCTCCATTACCTGTGAGTCAAGCCAACCAATGGATCATGTGGCTACAGCTTGAGGCTCCTTCAAGATCTGCTTTGCCACGCTGCTGGTGTATACAGAGGAATATAAGACTTTCCCACAATTATATCTCCTCCAAAATATTAAGCAAATATTAATAATAATGATTTGCCAGCTTTTGTGGGAGGATGGAAACTTAGTTACTGTCCCCAAAGTTTCCGGTCTTCCAGACCTCTGCCTGCAGGGCCTGTCTTTATATCACAATAGATTACGTCTCCCTGAAGTCTGTGAACCACCAGTCAGGTCCAGGTATGTGAGTTTCACACACTGCTGTAAAAGATCTCTGAAGAGCCAGAGATCCAGCCACATCCATGGGCCTGGGGTCTGCCCGGGTCACATGGGGACTGATACCTCCGTTTCCTATCATGTGCATGCTCTTAGATTGTCAGTCATTGCTGTATTCCTGTAGCACAACCCTTTCCTGTGATGTGTGTCCTTACTGTAATTAGGGGGCCTGCATGCCCCCTAAAGATATATAAGGTTTGGTCACTCCATGCATTTTGTGAAAAAGAATTTATGGGCTTGCCTCAGATATATGGGCTAATATCAGGCTTATGGCCTTGATCTAGACTGGGCTGGGATGATTTCTCAATATGCAATTGCTCTTTGATTAAAAAAAAAAACTTCTTGCAAAAATCAGCCAAGGAACAGCCTCTGGGTCTTGCTTCTCAGCCGCCTCTTCTCCCCCAATTCCTCTCCCTCTCCTCCCCTCCTCATTCTCTTCTCCACGAGACTCACCAAGCAGGACTGAGGTGAGCATGCTATCATGAAATCTGTCTGACTTCATTATTTCTAGCTCTCATATTTTCTTTGACTTTACTATAATTTTTGATTAACGCTATACAGTTGTGCCTACTGGCCCTGTGACACCATGTTAGAGGCTGGTTCTCTGACAAGGCCAGGAGGCTGGCCAGGGGCCTCTGAGAGCGAATATGACAGATGCAAGGTTAGGTCTGGCAGAACAGAGGGAGCTGTGAAGTGGTAGAACTGTGTCAAGGCGGACCAGCCTTCCCTGGACATCCAGGAGGGAGCAGAGCTGGGAGAGAGCAGCGTAGGTGTGGGGTCTGATATGGAGAGGTCCCTTCCCAGACCACTGTCAGAGAAGAAGTGGAGGACTCAGCAGGACAAGACCATGCCGGGTGGGACAACTAGTTCGAGCAGCCATATGTAGACCGGGATTCGGGTGTCTTGGGCTAGATTAGTCCTCCTTGGACATTGGGGTGAAGTCTGCTGACCTGGCTGTGCACACCAGCATTCGGGGTCCATGTGCAGACAGAGGGGTTCCCTCAGAGGGCAAGGACAGAGACATCTTTCTATGATGAACACACTGGGCCCACACGGACAGTGCACCGGGCCCAGGTGACCCCTGACAAGGACAGGGAGGAGGCGACAGATGCCACAGGTCTCCAGGGTCTTCACAGATTTCCCACCACCACCATCACTGGCCCCCTCCCTTTCCACAGACCCTCCTTCCTACACTTTGAGGACAGAAGCTTCAGACTCCTTCCTACCCCAGCCCCACGTAAGTTGACCCAGAAAGAACAGGCAGCTGCATGACCCTGAGAGGGTGAGCACCATCACACCGTGTCCAGCCTATCTTCTGATCAGGTCTACACAAAACCCCTCTCTCCCAGATTGGGTCAGAGAGTAAGGAACTAGCAGCAACGCAGTGGAGATACGGTGAATAGAGAAGGTGGTGTGAACACATACCTGGAGAATGTACTTCCATCACGCCGTGACCTGAACTCCATGTGGAGCAGCATCAATGACCCTGAATTGCACACACAGACGTTGTTGAATTGGAGAATGTTTCGTTGTTTGCATCTTTGCCACAATGAAAGAAAAGAATTCCATGAGTAACCATGGATGCGAGGAACAAGAAAATGTTCTAGAATTTATTGTGGTGATCAGTGTTCAATTCTTCTTGATATGATTACATTTTTGAATAGTATGACACCTAGATGAAGTGCCAACAAAACTGCTTTAAAATGTATATTTAAATCATTTTATTGGGGCTCAGACAACTCTTATCATAATCCATCCATCCATCCATTGTATGCAGAGCACTTTTGTACATTTTTTGCCTCATCGTTCTCAAAACATTTGCTTTCTATGTAAGCGCTTGGTATTAGCTCCTCCTTTTTCCACTTCCTCCCCGTTCTCCCTTCCCTCATGAACCCTTGATAATTTATAAATTATTGTTATGTTATATTTTACACTGTTCAATGTCTCCCTTCGCCTACTTCCCTGTTGTCCATGCCCCAGGCAGGAGATTATATGTAGAACCTTATAATCAGTTCCCCTTTCTAACCTACCTTCCCTCCACCCTCCTGGTATCACTACTCTCACCACTGGTTCTGAAGGGATCAGATGTCCTGGATTCCCCATGATTCTGGTTCCTATCCATATCAGTGTACATCCTCTGGTCTAACTGGATTTGTAAGGTAGAATTGGGATCATGATAGTGGGGAGGAGAAAACATTTAAGAACTAGAGGAAAGTGGCATATTTCATCATTACTACACTGTACCCTGATTGGCTCATTTCCTCCTCACAACTCAAGATGTACTTTAGGTCCCCAATCTGTACTCCCCCTCATTTATAATGATATGGTTTTTAGTTCTTTGATGCCTGATACCTGATTCCATTGACACCTTGTGATCACACAGGCTGGTGTGTTTCTTCCATGTGGACTTTGTTGCTTCTGAGCTAGATGGCTGCTTGCTTACCTTCAAGTCTTTAAGACCCCAGACCCTATATCTCTTGATAGCCGGACACTCTCAGCTTTCTTCACCACAATTGAGACACACCCATCTGGGTAGACTACAGAAACAAATTCATAGACAGGCATAGATGTATAAGAGAGAGTTTTTCATACAGGGCAATTGTCCATTAAGAAAGCATCCCCGGGCTGAGTCCCGGTGGCATAGTGGTTGTGTGCAGGACTGCGGCCCACTGGGATGGAGGTTCAATTCCAGCAGTGGGGCTGGGCCTCCTACTCCCACCACCAGAGAGCAGTGATGCCCCAAAAACCAAAAAAAAAAAAGAAAGAAAGCATCCCAACCCAGTCCAATCCAAGCCCATTAGAGGCCTCATTGGCTATGATCTGATTGGCAGGCTAGACTCTATGCCTACGCTCTTCATCCTCACATTGACAAAGGATTCTATAACCCCCACAAGGCATCAGCTTGGCATTGGACAAAGATGAATACAAGACTAAGAGGGGCCTTCCTCATGATGGAGGGGTGCAAGTCACAGGGGCATTCATTTATCAGCGCCCGTGGCCATCTCCCCAACTCTGTCCATGGGAATCCCACGAATGTCAGAGCAGAAAAGGGTTCCATAGACTTTTCAATGGTGGGTTTGAGGGGGAAGAAGTTCACCTGGGTGCGTCTAGGTGGACACAAACCTCCTCCTCCTCCTGCCTAGCAACTGCGGTCACATATGAGGCTTGATGTCAATGGGGCCAGGATTCTCGGTGGTTTAGCAATTTAGGCCTCGTCACTCCTGTGATGTGTTCCAGCATGATGTCATCACATCCCCAGGTCCCCAGTGGGGTTGACTGTGAGCAGCTAAGCAGCTGTAGAAGATTGGGGTGCAACACAGCCCCCAACTCCCATCATAGCCCTCCCTGATGTGCCTGCCAGGAGACTTCTCCAGGGCAGTGGCCTACCTCCTACATACATGGACACAGTGTCATGCTTGGTGAAGTAGCGGTTCAGCAAAAGAAGATTAAGACCCTCAATGACATGGGTGGACACAGCGGTGGCTAGATAAAACCGCCCGGTGAGTCTTTGGGACTTTGACTGCTTATGGAAGTAGAAAACCCATCTTTCTCCCACGAGTGGTGGGTGGTTTTGAACCGCTGAGCTTCCAGATGGCAGCCCAGAGTGTAACCACTATATCACCAGGTCTCCCCGCTCCCACGTCCACTCATTTAGTTTCACCACCTGTAGACGCCAAGGATCCATGTGTGTGTCTTTCTGAGGAAGCTGCAGAGATGCCCAGAGCTCATCTCCCTTGCCCATGGACTCTGGGCCAAGGGAGAGGCCTGGCCGCAGCCCAGAGTCCACACACCAGGCTGGGTTAGTGCATCTACCCCGTGGGGCTGTGGTGAGATCAATACACCCCAAACAGCTAAACTGGCACCAGGAAGGGACCAGCAAATGCCAACCTCAACTTTGTCAGGACACGGCATACCCTGGTGGGACCCAGGTAGAACAGGCGGGCCCAGAGATGGGAGATGAACCGGCAGGCTGGGTCAATGCAGACTCTTCTGCGGGGAAACCAATGGGGTGTGTGTTCCAGTCTGCCTAGGAGGAGAGGGCCTGAGGGTTGGGGTCAAGCCAGATCCCAGACAATTCTGTGGTGGGGAGGCAGGGCAGCTGGAATTGACTGCATGGCCCCTGAGGAGAAATGACCCACAAGGCCATTTGATGTCCCGCTCTGCCACTCCCACACCGCCATGGGGACCAGCTGGCAGGCTCCTTTGTCAACATCACTGTGCATCTGCAGGTAAACATCGGCATGGTCAGCCAAGGCTTGGCCTCGGCACAACTCACCTGGGGTGATGGGAGGGCTCTGGCTTGGCATATCCCTGCCACACGCCAGCCAAGGCCTGGGCTCTGCATTCCTGGCGTCACGAGTCTGGCAAGGGTTGCCTCACGCGCACACTGAAGAGGGAAGAAGTCCACCTCGCAGAGCCCCACTCTCAAGAGCTTACTCATGATGCCCCATGGTTCTCAGTGAGACTGAGAGGCAGAGAGCTATGACTGGGCTGAGGTCTGGGACTGAGGCCTCTTTCCAAGGTTGCTGCTGTCCTGCCAGAGCAAGTGGGGGGTACCTCCACTCGCTTGGAGCCACTGGGCTGGCCGGTGGGCACAGTTCCATTCAGCGGCATGCCTGACCCCAAGGTACTCACGGTGGTATCATGGTCTTGATATGCATCTATGACTATATAGTATAATACAGTATCCATCTAATAGATAGTTATATGATTATATTAGTACATCAAATAATATAATCATATCTTCTACTTTAAGGAGTGAGGGGGTGCTAACGGAAGAAAACGTCCTGTGTCTGGTCTTGTCCAAGCAGGTTGGATCAGCTCTTGGTTGGAGTTGTTGAAGAGCTGAACAGAGGGATGCTGACAAGGGTTCCGTTGACTGAGCCCTCAGGATGGCCTGTCCTCTCTGCTAGGCACCTCATCTCCCATCTAATCGCTGCAGCAACAGCAACCCTGGGAGAGGACTGGTGACATCAAGGCTAGTCTAAGATGTATTTTGTCTGGTTATATTTAGCTCTTTTTTAAATATAGATTTTATCGGGGGCTCTTACAACATTTAATACATCATTCGTATTAAGCATATTTGTACACATGTTGCCATATTCATCTACATTATCTGCTTGAACCCCTCCAGTATAAGCTCCTCTTCCCCTCTTTCCTCTAGTTCTTTATTTTTTTTAATTCCAACTCCCCATATTTCCCCTTCCCCCTTAACCTCCCCATGAACTTCCAATAATTTACAAATTGTTATTACCTCTTCATATCTTACACTGTCTAATGTGTCACTTCACTCACACACACCTCTATTGTCTGCACCCCAGAGAGGAGGTCACATGGAGATCTGAGAAATCTGTTCCTCCTTTCTACTCCACCATCCCTCCACCCTCCTAGTGTCACCACTCCCCCCTAGTCTCAAGGGATTATCTATCCTAAATTTCGACGTTTTCAACTCCAAGGTGCATCCCCTGGTCTAGCCAAACCTGTCTGGCAGAATTGGGATAGTAATAGTTGGTGGGAGGAAGCATTTGAGAACATTTCATTGCTATTACACTGCACCTAGACTGGCTCATCTCCTCGCTACAACCCCTCTGTAAGAGGATGCCTCTTCACTTATTGGTGGACTTTGGGTCCCCAAAATGAACTCCCTCTCATTTATAGTGATATTTTTTTAGGTCTTTGATGCTGATACCAGATCCCTTTGACACCTCGTGGTCATACAGGCTGTTGTGCTTCTTCCATGTGGGCTTGCTTCTTAGCTAGATGGCCACTTATTCACTTCAAGTCTTTAAAACCACAGACACCCATCTTTTGATAGCCGGGCACCATCAATTTTCTTCGCCACATTTACTTATGCACCTATTTGTCGTCAGCAATCATATCAGGAAAGTGAGCATATAATGTTATGATTATTAGTTCTTGAAACCTGATAATTGACCCTTTTTGTATTTATTGGTCCCATAAGCTGCTGTGCTTCTTCCATGTGGATTGTATTGCTTTTGTTGTATGGCCGCTTGTTTACTTTCAAGCCTTTCAGATATTTTGATAGCTGGGCACTGTTAGCTTTCTTCACCACATTTGCTTATGCACACATTTGTTTTCTGTGATCGTGTCAGGGAGCTGCACATCATGGAATGCCAATTTAATGGAACAAAGTGTTCTTGCACTAAGGAAGTACCTGATAGAGGTCCAATGCTGTCCTAATTCTAAGCCTATAAGTATATAGATATTGATCTATTTCCCCATCATATGAATATATGTACCTATGTATATGCCTGTATTTAACCTCTATAAATGTCCCTTACTCCCCAGTTCTTTTCTCTATTTCCCTATACCTCTTCCCATCCCATCATCACTCTCAACCTCTATTTGAGGACCTTCCACACCCACCCTGCCACCGATCTTGAACCACATGCTATTCCCCCCATCCCTGGATCAGCCAACAGCCCCCCCCCCACCTACATCCACCTGGTACCATCAGTCCTGTCATCCCTACCTGTAGATCGCTGATCCAGTCCACCCCATCCAGATAGATCTGTAGAGAAAATAACATGCTCAAAAAGGGCATCCCATAATGAAGTAACCAAAGAAAAGAAAACAATAAACCCCCAATATCCAACATGTATATGCTCATGCAAAAATACAATAATAATAAGAATATAAAAACCTAGAAATAGTTTAAGGTCTGTTCATTGACCTCCAGGAGTGTCTTCTGGTTGAGTAGGATGGGGTGTCACACTCTGGTCACAAAGTATATCTTTAGTGCTCACTCTGGAGCTCCATGTTCTGTCACACACCCCTAGAATTTTGGTATGGTTGACTCAGACAGGGTATAATCCTGACCCTGTTTCTCCATTGATGACCCCAAAATGTGATGGTAGCAGTATCTTATATGGGGGCCGGTCAAATGGTTCTCTCTTTGTATCGGCAGTTCTGAGTGGGAATATCATCCTGAAGGCTCGGTGGGTCAGGATGTACTTCATTCTATCTTCCTCCCACTTCATTCATTCTCGTGTACTCTGGTCTCTCTCCCCAAGCTGCAGCTTCAGTGCTGACCTCCAAGGCAAGCGCCCCTGGGGGAGAGGCAGGTGCCCCGGTAATAGGAATTGGGGTTGTGCTCTCAGACCTCTCCACTGGTTCTTGGCTCCATTGCTTCATGCTACATTCACTTCTGAGAACACCTTGTTTGAGTTTGGTTCCTGTTTTCCTGTGGAGATATAAAAAATACACTCCCCTTGGGTGGGTTAGTACCCCTTTCCCGCTCTACTTAACAGCATCTTACCTCCCACATCCCAGCGTCCCACCCTATTTGATTACTATATGGAGCCCTAGATTTGGTTTGGCCCCAGCTGTACTACCTGGACCTTCTCCCAGGATTTTCTGTATACTGTAGATTTTCCCCAATACCACTTTTGCATTTCTTAAAAAACTATTAATAAGCTTACCTCAGCGGACTCATATTGTACATGTCCTTTTGCGCTTGGGTAACTTTGCTTAGCATAATTTCCTCCAGTCCTTACCATGCGGAGATGTGCTTCACGTGTTCATCACTACTTTTCAGCGATGCATAATACTCCATTGTATGTATCTATCACAGCTTTATAATCCACTCATCATTTGATGGAAATTTGGACTGCTTCAACTTCTTGCAACTGTGAACTGTGCTGTGATGAACACTGGGGCACAGAGGGCTGGTCATGGATTCTTACTTTCCTATTCTGGGTAGATGCCCAGTAGGGGGATTGTTGGGTCATAGGGTAGCTCAATTTCCATCTGCTTTAGATATCTCCAAATTGATTTCCATAGTGGCTGTACATGCCAGCAGGTCCACCAGGAGTGGATAAGAGTCCCTGTCTCCCCACAGCCTCTCCAACACTTGTTGCTTTCTGATTTTTTGAATTGGGCTATTCTGTGAGGGTGTTAGGTGATATCTCATTGTTGTTTTGATTTGCATTTCTCTTATGGCTAATGATCGGGAACATTTTCTCATATATTTATTGGCCATTCTGATTTCTGCCTCTGTGAAACTTCTGTTCAGTTCCTTTGTCCACCTCCTCAGTGGGCAATTAGTTTTACTCTTTTTGAAAGCTATCAGAGTATTGCAGATTTTAGTAATAAGGCCTTTATCTGATTTGTCATTGCTAAAGATGTTTTCCCAGTTTGTTTGCCCTCTCATTACTCTCTTGGTGAAATCTTTCAATGTACACAGGTGTTTTATCCTCAGTGTATCCCACTTGTCTATTTATGTCTCTTCTGTGTTTGTGTTCTTTCCTATTTCTGATAGCCTATGTAGTCCTTGTGCCATTTGCCAGTTTGGTCCCATTTCCCTCATTGAGCGCCCTAATAGTTTGGGATTTTACTTCGATATCTGTGATCCACCTTGAGTTTATTCTAGTGCATGGAGTGAGGTAAGGGTCTTGCTTCATTTTTCTACAGATAAATATCCATTTTTTCCAGCACCACTTGTTGAAAAGGGCATGTTTCCCATTTGATATTTTCTGGACCCTTATCAAAAATCAGTTGTCTGTAGGCTGATGCTATATTTTGCTCTTTCCTTGGAAAGAATCCCTGGCTTATGGAAAAGTCGGAAGACTGAGGATGAAATAAAGGCTAGGGCAGCCATGTCCTTCTAAGCCAGATGCACGGATCACTCGCGGCATCCTTCCTTGGATCTCCCTCCCCCTTGGACACTCCCCTTTCTCACTTTCAGAATCCGTTTTAAAGGTGCCCCTAAGTAATGCTTTAGTGTACACTTGCTAATGATTGGGACCTTTGGGGAGGGTTTCTGATCACTACAATCTAGGATACCTTTGATAGGGGCCCCCGTGGTGTAGCGGTTATGGGGATGGCCCTTTGGAACCTCCAGCAGCTCCGAGGGAGAAGGACGGCCTTTCTCCTCCTCTCCAAGGTCCCGGCCTTGGGACCCAACAGAGGGTGGCTGAGGGTCAGCATTGACTCGAGGGCAGCAATTTGGGGTTTAGGGTTCTTAACTGAGGAGACCCCAGTCCCTGGAGAAGACACACTGGGGAGAGCAGGAAGGCAGCGGACAGGCAGCAGACTCCCCGCCACACGGCCGGCCGGAAACCGGCTCCACCAGCGCGTTCTGACGCAGCACCCGCCGTGAGCGCGGGCAAAGCGTTCTGTGGGAGCCGTGACCGACGGGGCGGCCCCCGAGGACAAGGGCACCCTCTGGGGACACTCAACTTCAGGGGATGCCCTGGTCGTGCTTCTGCCTGGCTGGTGCTCGTTGCCTTTCCGTCCAGCCCCGAGTGTTGGCGAGCAGGACTGACCCCAGAGGGGTGTCCAGGGTGCGTGCGGGCCGCCATCTTTCCAGATGTGACTCGTTAGCCCTTTTTCCCAAGGCACCCCTGGGTGCGCTCCACGCCTCGACACGGGAGGCTCGCAGCGGAGCAGGAGCGGAACCTCCCAGAGACAGTCCGTGCCTTTTACAGGCCTGGTGGCACAGTCGGGTCCCTGTTGGACTGTGCAGCGAACCACAAGGTTGGCAGTGCAAACCCGCCAGCTCCCAGGGAGAGAAGAGCCGAGCCTATCTCTTGTGAGATAGCAGGGTCTCTGTGAATTGGAGTCCACGCAATGGCAGTGATTTTTTTTTTCTCCTCTAGAAAAGGTCCCGGGTGCTGCATCTCGCGGCCACGCCTCTCGGCTTCTGATGCTAAGTGCCGTGGGGTCCGTCCTGCCTTCCCGATCAGCACAGTGGTCCTGCGCCCTGCTCACCATCGCCACGCTTGGGCCCATCGCTGCAGCCACTGCACCCGTCAGCCCATCTCCTTGACGGTTTTCTTCTTGTCCTCTTCGGTTTCATCAAGTAGGAAAGAGGGTTCGTCTTTTAAGACGCTGCTGTGCTTTCACGAAACAGTGTGGAGGGAAAGGAGCCCTGGGGGCAGCGTGGTCTGCACACCGGAAGGTCAGCAGTGGGAGTCCACCGGCCAGCCCATGGCAGGAAGAAGAGGCTCTCTGCTGCCGTGAAGGTCTCAGAAACCCAAAGGGGGCATTCCACTCCATTGATGGGGTTGCTATGAATCGGGACCGAGTTGATGAAAGAAATTCATCTGACTCCTCCCTCACACTGTACACAAAAATCCAACCCAAATGGAGATCTGAATAAGTAAGGCTCTAAGGGAAAAAATAATATTTCACACCAGCAGGGGAAGCAATGTGGTATAAACCAGACTCACTTTAAAACTCTGCGGGGTACCAGGAGTGAGCGTCAATGCCAAGCCATGGAGGGCAACAGTGAATGCTGAAGCCCCGAGTTTATTTCTCACCTCGCTTTGAACAATCCGGAAACAACTCGAGGTCATGTTCTCACACAACTAAGCAAGTGTGCTCATCCGCAACTTCTATGTTCTGCCAAGTTAAACATCCTTGAAAACATTCCGATTTCTCAGGACGGAGAACAAGTTCCTATTGCGTCTACAACGTTAAACCGCAAGGTCAAGTGACCGATACTGGCCTGTAAGTCAGAAAGTGTTTGACTATTTCAAAATTGAATGTTACTAGCCTCCAGCAGTTAACCACAAAGGAGGCTGTTCAAGCCCACCAGCTGCCCCAGGGAGGAAAGTGAGTCTGTCTGCTCCCCGAAGGTGCTACAGCCTGGGAAACCCATAAGGACACTTCTACTATTTTCTATGGGGTCACTCTGATTTGGAGTCTACTCAATGACAATGACTTTGAGAGTTTTGTTGGGTTTTGTTTTGTTTTGTTTTGGGATCTGCTTCTGTTATAAGATTTACAGCAGCATGAGTGGCAGTGGGATTTTGTTTTGTTTTATTTTAACTCTGAAAGAAGAAACGAATACGCCTCATTGAACGTGAGCCGACGTCCACCAAAGAACAGCATCAAGAAAATGACTGGGCAAACCTCAGACACAGAGAACTGTCTTTTAACACACACACAAATGTGTCCTACAAAGAAGTGTCAAAGAATTCCTGTCGGCAGATAAATAAGGCACCCATGCAGTAATCAGCACTTCTGAGACGAGTGCGTCTCAGAATGGAGACGCTCTCCAAATGGAAAGGAAAGTGAAGACAGTATCCATTTCAGCAGTCCTCTGAAAACTGCAATATAGAACTACCACGTGACACAGCTGGTGGGGGTCTACAATTAACAGCAACCAGAGAATTGGGACCCTGTGCCTGGATCCTGTGACATTCTCTCTCAACCCTGAGTCTTAGACCGCACATGAGCATTTATGCCAAGGCAGAAACGCTGGTTGGATGGTGAGGGTCAAGGGGAGAAGTGCCACCTTGGTAGCTGTGGTCAGAGATGAGGCAAAGAGCTACCACTAGAATGATCTGGTGTGTGTGTGTCAAACAGACGTCAATCTGCCACAACACCGCACTAGAGCAGCCTTCA